>VDFB02166224.1:0-44022 GCA_007258455.2 Sequoia sempervirens | reverse complement strand
GTTAAGAGCTTTCTTGATCATATCATAAGATTACCCTATCTTATCAGATCAAGATATCATCACCATTGCACTTGTCAAAAACTGTGATCTAAGTTTAAAGGAAATTTTCAAAAACATATGCCTATCTCCACAAGATCTCAACACAATAAATCGAAGGATACAATCCAAAAAGAAAGTCATATTCAGAACATTCAAGAAGAAGAAGAAAGTAGTAATCCCATTTTTAGCATAAATCAGAATCCAATTTTCAACAAAATGGACAATAAAGAAGAAGATCCTTTCCATCAAGTGGATAGCGATGAAGAACAAGAAGAAGAACGTCTTAAAGAAGCTGAACAAGATCCAAAATTGCATAAAGCCATTGAGAAGATCTTGCAGAGAGATAAAGAAAAATATTTTTGCTATCTAGCCGAACAAGGGGCTAAATTACCTCCTGACTTTGACACTGAAAAATTGAAAAACAAATCTGAAGAGACACCCCTTTCAGATCTTAGTGCCTTGACCCAACAAATCAAGGCACTTCAAGGACAAGTTAGAGAATTACAAGGGGGAACAACCACAAAGAAATACACCTTGGAGGACATATGTCCTTATCCTTTTGACAGAAGTTTAAACATGATTCCTTTTCCCAAGCATTGCGAAATACCAAAATTTGATCGCTATAATGGGAAAACAGATCCAATTGATCACGTTAGAGACTTTAGAAACATGACATTGGAGTTTGCTTACGAGGATACTTACTTGATGCGATTATTTCCTAGGAGTCTGGGAGTGCACTCTATGGAATGGTTATCCAAAATCTCACCTCCCGTAAGGACATTTGAAGAGTTGATCAATTTATTCATACTACAATACACCTACAACATACAACATCAGATCACCATGATAGATCTTTGTAAAATGGCACAGAAACCTGGTGAACCTTTCATTACGTTTCTCCAGAGATGGAGAAGAATGTTTGCCAGATACCCACGTCCAGTTCCAGAGAAAGAATAGATGGTTACTTTCATCAATAGTTTAAACTCGGAAATGAGCTATCACTTGAACTTACATTGTCCTTCTTCTTTTGACAAGATGATCGAAGATGCCTTAACCATTGAAAATGCTTTGGTCAAGAAAGGCATAATAAAACATGACAAAGAAAATCCTAGCTCATCCAACCATCATAATCAGGACAAATCCAAATTCTGGACTCACAACAAAAATGTGGTGAATGATGGTGTTGTGGATGCAAATCATGCTTCAACCAAACCATTCGTCCTCACTACCCCAAACACTCGCAACGACAATGTCAACTCAATTGCAAATCATGGAAATAATCCTCCTCCTCAGAGGAACAATACAAGTCAGCACTCCAATTCCCATCAAGGGACTTCAAACAATAACCAGGGTTACCGAGGAAACAATAACAATCATAATTCTTTAGGGAATACCTCAAATTCAAATCCGCAAAGATTTTCGTTCTTCTCCAGTAGAACTTTCACTCCATTGGGTCAATCCCTAGAATCCGCATTCAAAGAGTTGATGGCCAAAAATTTCATTACTTTACCGCCTCAACGAAATTTTGAACCCAGTGTAAAGCCTCCATCATGGAATGAGGCATACTATTGTAATTATCACCGATGTAAAGGTCACCGCACCAACAACTGCCAAGCCTTGAAAAATGCCATTCAAGACTTGATTGACAATGACATCATCACAGTAGAAGGAAATCAACAAACCAATGCAGACCACCAAGCATTTCGCAATCCTTTACCTAATTATCAAAAAGGTGAGTCTTCCGACAAAAAAGTGAATGACATCAATGATGATCATATAATCAACCATCTCTACACAGACGATGAGCGGGTAAATGTCATAAAAATCAAAAAGGAGGAATACAGAGAAGTCAACGCAACAACAAGAGCACAAGCAAAAGTTGTCCTAAAAGGTGCTTCTTTAAAATCCACTGAACCCCCACCTCAACATCAATATGATTTGGTCAATCAACTTCGAAAAATCCCCGATCAAATTTTGATTTTTGAACTATTAAAGATTTCACCGGCCCATAAAGAAATTCTTGAAAAAGCCCTTATTAAAACCAACGTATCTACTGATTTGGATGTGAACCAATTTCAAGCCATGGTAGGACATTTGTCCTCATCTACTTGTCTTTCTTTTTCTGATAAAGACAATGTTTCCATAACTCATCCTCATAACTCCTCTTTGTATTTAGAAGTCATGGTCCATAAATTTTGCATCAGACGAGTTCTAATAGATGGAGGTGCTGGTTTGAACATCTGTACCTTGAAGTTGGTCAAAGCCTTAGGATTTTCTGAGGACTCTATTGATTTCAGAAGAAAGATTACCATAAAAGCTTATGATGATGAAGAAAGAGCATCCAAAGGTCTAATCATGTTGCCAATCAGAGTGGGCCCTGTTATAAAGAATACTTTTTGTCAAATACTAGACTGTGATCTGGCATATAACATCTTGTTGGGTCGTCCTTAGATCCATGAAAATGCAAGTTGTACCATCAACTTACCATCAATGTCTCAAGTTTCCTTACGATGGGAAAGAAATCACAATACCTGCTGATAATTCCAACATTCAAACTTGTGCCAACATAAAAGCCAGTCAAGATACTTTGGTCCCTAATAATCGAGAAGCTCATACTAGTACTTCTTTAAAGATTGACACACAAATCAGTCAATTGACCAATAGTTTTGATAAAAAGATGAAATTCAAGGATCATGGAGTTGGAGAATACTCTCTTTGTCTTGTCAATTTACCTACATCACCTTGATCACATGGACAGCCATCTATTAGAGAACATCAAATATCAGCAGCATCAACATCAAAGCAAATGCCAATAGAACCAATTACAAAATTTAATGGGCAATTCATCAAAGAAAAATTCCCCATGGAAAACCCTGAGGATACTGAAATTCTAAATTGGCTCTATAAAGATGAAGATGAAACAATTTCTAATGTCAAATTACCCACAGACAAATATGGAAAAGGATATTTAATCATGCAGAAGATGGGTTATGATGAAGGACCTATTGGAAAAAGGAAGGAAGGAGTAGTTGAACCCATTCACCTCCGTGGACTTGCTGCAAAAGAGAAAACTGGATTGGGTTAGGATACTAACTCTCAAGAAAGAAAATCCAAACACGGAAATGTCTTCACATTGCAAGAAAGCTCAAATTCACAAGAGGCATGTTTGACAACAATTTAGAATTTCCTAGACAACAATTCTGACACAGATTCTGCTGAATATGAATGGGACACCATTTACAATGATGAGTTCTGGAGAGGCAAAGAGGTTGATGTAATACACCAATATGTCCCAACTCTAATTGAAGGACAAGGTTCAGGGTCCCAACCGTGAGGATTTGAACCACAAGTCGACTATGATTCTAGTGATATTGAATTAGATTTAAACGAACAAGACTATCATGAGGACAGTACCATCATTAATCCACCTTATACCTCGGATCCTACAGACCACTCCATAATGACCTTGACCATAGCTGAGCTCACACAGCCGGATGACCCGCTACCTTTACTCCATCCTGACCTTATTGATTGGGATTTTACGGAATCTATTAACATACCTATGTTTCCAAGTGATGAAGCTATCGTAAACTTCCTTTCTGTAGAAGATGCGAATGATTGTTCCACCAGTGATTTCTGACATAGAGTTTTTGATCAGGAGAGTGTCAAGTCTCCTAGCTGCAAAAATAAAAACAAAAAGAGAAGATCTAATGGTGAAAACCAGAATCTGGCAGTATTAGATCAAGCAAAAGATAAAATAAAGAGCGTATCAGATGGTGAAAACCTCTTTGAGGCGCCAGATGATGGGACTCTTGACACTCTCCCAGAACACTACCATGAGCGATCGCCTATTCTGATTGAGCCTACAAATGTTGTTGATCTTGAAACTTCTGACAAACCAAGAATTTTACAGTTGGCCGCATCTATGACAGAGAAAGAAATACCAGAGTTTATGAAATTCCTGAAAGAAAATCAAGTTAACTTTGCATGGTCTTACGCCGACATGCCTAGTCTTGATCCTGATCTTATCATGCATCATTTATCTATCAAACCAGGTGTCAAACCGGTAAAGCAAAAACTCAGAAAGATGCACCCTCATGTTGCATTGTTAGTTAAAGAAGAACTGAGAAAACTTCTTGATGTGGGCTTCATCAGACCAATCGATTATGCTGAATGGATCTCCAACATTGTACCTGTATCCAAACCAGATAAAACTATCAGAATATGCACAGATTTTAGAGATCTTAATAAAGTGTGTCCTAAGGATGACTTTCCATTACCAAACATCGACACCATAGTTGATCTGATAGCTGGCCATGCCATGTATTCATTAATGGATGGTTTTTTTGGATATAACCAAATCAAGATTGCACCTGAAGATCAAGAGAAAACAGCTTTCACGTGTCCATGGGGAACTTATTGTTGGAACGTCATGCCTTTTGGTCTGAAAAATGCTGGGGCTACCTACCAAAGAGCCATGACTACAATATTTCATGACATGATGCATGTCTTCATGGAAGATTATGTGGATGATATACTGGCAAAATCATACACCAGAGAAGGACATCTTGAAGTATTGTCCAAAATATTTGCAAGATTGGAGAAATTCAAAGTTCGTCTTAACCCTAAGAAATGTGTTTTTGGGGTTAAATCTCGAAAACTCTTGGGGTACATTGTTTCAAAAAAAGGAATTGAAGTAGATCCAGCAAAAGTTCAAGCAATTATGGAAATGCCCCCACCAAAGAACATTAGTCAGTTAAGATCACTACAAGGATGACTTCAATCTATACAAAGGTTCATCGCACAATTGGCTGATAAGAGTTTACCATTCACACATCTACTACATAAGAATGTTCCTTTTAAGTGGGATGACAAATGTGAATTGGCCTTTCAAAAAATCAAAGAATATCTAATGACTCCACCGGTTCTCATATCACCAGATCCAGACAAACCACTCATCTTGTACATCGCTGCAACAAAGACATCTTTGGGGGCACTACTAGCACAAGAAGACTCTACAGGAAAGGAACGTGCAATCTACTACATCAGTAGAACATTAACAAGTCATGAGCTCAACTACACTTCTATTGAGAAGGCTTGTCTGGCAGTAGTCTTTGCTTCACAAAAGTTTCGACATTACATGCTGACCCATATAGTCAATTTGGTTTCGAAGATTGATCCACTCAAGTATTTATTGAGCAAGGCATCATTGACAGGAAGGTTAGCCAAGTGGGTAATGATTCTTAGTGAGTTTGATATCCATTATGTTGATTGTAAGGCAATCAAAGGGCAAGTTATCGCTGATCAACTAGCTGAAGCACCATTACAAACAGATCATCCCCTGCACATTGAATTTCCAGATGTAGATGTCTTTACTGCAGAATCCAAACAACCATGGGCTTTATACTTTGATGGTTCTTTCACTCAACATGGATCAGGAGCAGGCATACTTTTTGTCACCCCTCAAGGACACACCATTCCTCGTTCATATCGGCTCATGTTCCCATGCACCAACAATATAGCCAAATATGAGGCATTAATCACTGGACTCAAGATAGCACTGGAATGGAGAATAACAGAGCTACAGGTATATGGTGACTCACAATTGGTCATTTGTCAGATCAATAATGACTACCAAACCAAAGATGAAAAACTGCTACCTTATAAAAAGATGGTGGATGACTTCAAGAAATACTTTGTGGACATCAAATTTACACAAATTCCAAGGCTTGATAATAAAGCAGCTGATGCCATGGCTATGATTGCATCATTGTTACAACTCCCAGAAACTCAGCATCGTTACGAATTTCTAGTGGAACAATCATTTACACCTGCTTATGATACACCCGAAAGCCAAATCATTTGCCACTTAGTAGGATCCGATTTGCCTTGGTACGGAAAAAATTATGCTTACCTCAAAGATGACATCTTACCACCCGATCTATCTCGTAATAAAAAACACAACTTTATCCATCAATCCGCCCGCTATACCTTCATTGCTAATACCCTTTATTGCCGTGGTCTTGATGGTACTTTACTCTGATGTCTTGAACGTGAAGAATCTGACAAAGCTTTACAAGAAGTTCATGGTGGCATCTATGGTACTCATTCGAGTGGACTGACCTTATCTAAGAAACTGATTAGAATGGGTTACTATTGGCCTACAATGGAGAGGGAATCATTCACTTTTGTGAAAACATGCTCCAAATGTCAGATCCATGGGAATATCATTCATGCTCCTGCACAAGAACTCCAACCGTTTACACCAACCTGGCCATTTTCTCAATGGGGGTTAGATCTAGTGGGCAAGATTCATCCTTCTTCATCAAATGGGCATTAATTCATTATCACAGCAACATAATATTTTACCAAGTGGATTGAGGCAGTCCATCTTACCAAAGTTACCGGCAAACAAATATCATCATTCATACTTAACTATATTATTTGTCGGTATGGCATTCCTAACTCTATTATTACGGATAATGGACGTCCGTTCAAAAATCAGGATGTCGATGAACTTTGTGAGAGATTCCACATACAGCATAGATACTCAACACCTTATTATCCACAAGGGAATGGCCAAGCAGAGGCCTCAAATAAAACAATATTAAAAATCTTGAAAAAGACTGTGAATGCATCAGGGAAGGATTGGCACGTTCAACTCAATCCTGCTCTATGGGCCTATAGAACCAGTGTCTACACGCCAATAGGAGCAACACCATTCGCCCTTATTTATGGAGCAGAAGCTATATTGCCCTTAGAAGTTGAGATTTCCTCACTCAGAGTATCATTGAAAGGCCTCACAACAGATGATGAGTACAGAGTTTCCCGACTCCCAGAACTGGAACTTTTAGATGAGAAGAGACAAAGAGCAGCCGATCATTTGAAAGCCTATCAACAAATGATGTCTCGCAGCTACAACCACAAAGTAAAACCACGTACCTTTCAGGTGGGTGATCTTGTTCTGAAAGAGAACCCACGAAATCAACAAGACAGAGAGAAGAAAGGAAAGTTCGAGCCAAATTGGCTAGGTCCTTACGTGGTTATCGCAGTTTATGGTTCAGGAGCCTACAAGCTATCAATGCCAGAAGGGGACCTGTTTGACGAGCCGATCAATAGCATGCATCTGAAGAAGTATTATGTCTAAGACGGTCATCATCATCAGAAAAAGTCCTAAAAAAATATCAAAAAAATAAAAAAAGTCCTGAAGAAATATCAAAAAAATCAGAAAAAGTCCTGAAGAAAATCAAAAATCAGAAAAGTCCTGAAAAAATAAAAAATCAAAAAGTCCCAAAAAAAAAACCGTCATAGGGTGAAAACCTGGCAAACAGGCAGTCTATTGACAAGAAAAATGCAATAAAAACAAATAGTGAAAATCTGGCAAACAGACGCTCTTTGTCGCTCTCCATCTATTAGTTCATGCTCTGCACTTAGCTTTTCAGTTTTCATTTTCATGCATCTTTTCCATCATCTTGGGGTTACACCAGCACCATGCCATCATCATTTTCCTTGAGTGATAACATCTTACCATGGCTTGATTATTGTACATATTCATTTCAGCAAGTTGTGTCAATACCTAGGGAAAACATGGGGCATACTGGGGGCAAGCAACTTTCAACAGTAAGACAATGACATCGAAGCCAATCACGCGCAAAATGAAACAACCAAATTAAACCAAAACATTCAACCATTGATCCATATCGTAGTAGCTTTCAGTTGCGTACCTTATCATGACTCATATCTGGATGATCTCTAATCTAAATAATGTTTGGAATCACAGTATTTCCTTTTTTTTAAATGGTTGTTTAATTTTTCGATATCATTTCTCTGGAGCACACTCGATGATGTACTGAACTAGAGTGGCAAGGAAAGAGGATGATTTTTCTTTGTCTGCTGTCTGGAGGTTAATCATTTGTCTAATGCAAATATGTCACGAGACATGATTTTCATTGATGACAGTTCCAAATTTGCATTAGATGGTGGTTGGTTTTTTTCTGTTTATGCAAGAAATGCTCAGGTCATCTCGGTTCAATTATACCTAGATGCTTGTGTTCACTTGCTATATCAAAAATCATGAAAGTTGTACTCAGGTCATCATTGGTGCTAATTTCCCCACTGATGCTTGTACATACTTCCAACATTTTAAAACACTCTATGATTATTTAAGCAGGCTCATTAAAAGGCTCAACAAAATGATCGGCTTCATTTAGTTGCATTTCATTCTAGGTCATTGTACATAACTGCATGTTGGGTTTGGCATCTTGAGTTTTCGAAAGGTCAAATGGTTGTCATCTTTTGGACTACTTGTGGAGGACAATGTGAATATTTGTAGCATCACCATTGCATTTCACCTTCATTTCATTTCATCATCATTAGCATTATCATTTCATCATTACACCCATTTTAGTATCAGTATCATCTTATTAGGCGCATTCCATATCATTTTATACTAGTTTCATTAGGACATCCATACTCAACATTTCATATTAGTTACACCTCCATACTCATATCATGTCATTCATTTCATATCATTTATCATCCCATTTCATTTCATTTCATTTTCATATCATTTATCATCCCATTTCATTTCATTTCATTTTCATACCATTTACCATTTCATTTCTCATTTCATATCATTTCACTTACCATCTCATTTCAATTTCATATCATTTCAGTTATCATTACATTTCATTTATCCTTTCATGTCATTTCATTTATCATTTTCACGTCATTTCATTTATCATTTCATTCATTTCATATCATTTATCATCCCATTTCATTTCATTTCATTTTCATATCATTTATCATTCCATTTCATTTGTCATTTCATTTATCATTTTCATATCATTTCATTTATCATTTCATATCATTTCATTTTTCAATTTCATATCATTTCAATTATCATTACATTTCATTTATCATTCCATGTCATTTCATTTATCATTTCATTTATCATTTTCACATCATTTCATTTATCATTTCATTCATTTCATATCATTTATCATCCCATTTCATTTCATTCATTTTATATCATTTATCATCCCATTTCATTTCATTTCATTTTCGTATCATTTATCATTTCATGTCATTTCATTTATCATTTCATTTCATTTTCATATCATTTATCATTTCATATCATTTTCATTTACCATTTCATTTCATTTCATAT
The DNA here is from genome assembly GCA_007258455.2 of Sequoia sempervirens. Classification (NCBI taxonomy): domain Eukaryota; kingdom Viridiplantae; phylum Streptophyta; class Pinopsida; order Cupressales; family Cupressaceae; genus Sequoia; species Sequoia sempervirens. The sequence goes on along the minus strand of VDFB02166224.1, from coordinate 34,814 downwards.
CATTTATCATTACCTTTCATATTATTATTATCATATTCATATTTACCATTTCGTCTCATTTCGTGTTATTTACCACTTCATTTCATATCATTTCATTTCATTAACATATACATTTAACATTTTATTATTATTATCATATTCATATTATTTCATTTCATATTCATTATCATATTCATTTCATATTCATATCATCTCAGTTCATATCATATCATTTAACAATTCCATTTCATATATTCATTTATCATTTCATATCATATCATTTAACATTTTCATTTCATCTAAATTTCACATTTCATTTCAGACCATTTCATGTTATCATCATTTCACGCATCCATTCACTCATAACTATTTCCATTCACATCACAATGCATATCTGAAAGGCAACATTCATATTTATTTTGCATAACAAAAATTTAAAAACACGCATCATAGGCAATTCATCTGCATGATATTGTTAGTACACATCATCAAATCATAATAAAACATCAAAATCAAACCATCCTACATATCATGTTAGTCATCAAATCATTTACATGCATAAAAAAATCCATCTCAAATAGATATCAATGCACATCATATCATCACATCAAAAATGAATATCACATCATCATCAAAATAATCATCGCCGCTGCATATCATCACTCATCAAAAATGATACAAATGTCCCAATGTCCAATGAAACTATAATGTCCAATACATCAAATAAGATCAAAAATGGCATATACATGCTCTGCTCTATAAACTCTAGCTGGTGGATGCCCCTGATGGTGCTGGTCCGGAGGGAGGTGGTCTACCGCTGGTGCCTGCATCTGGATCCTGTCGTGGCCCTGTCACTCCCCTGCTCTGGGTGTGTGTCCGTGACCTACTCCGGGTCCTACTGTGGGATTGCGGATATGGCTCTCTGCGCTCTAGAGGACATAGCTCCTCGTATCTGACCCTGTAATACTCAGCCTCCCTAGCCATCTCCATACCCTCTGCAATGGCCTCTCGCAGTGATGCACTCTCCACTGTGCCCATCAATCTCTGAGCCACGCCCTCAGCCTCTACTACTCGCCGCCTAAATGCATCCCTCTCGGCAATCACCTGAGATAACTGTGGGTCCGGGGCAGGTGCCTGTACCTGTACCTGTGCCTGTGCCTGTTCCTGAGCGAGCTGTGTCTGTAACTGCATAATAACAGCCTGTGCCTGTGACAACTGACCCTATAGCTGACCCTGCTGCCCCTGCAATATCTACACCTAAGCTTGAAGAGTATCTAACTGTCCCTGCTGTGAGGAAGAGGCCAGCTGGATCACTGTCTACCTCCCTATCCCTGTCCTTAGACGCCGCATAATCCGTACACCCCTCAAGATATCCAGTCCTCCTGGTGTCGGTCCTCCCATCCCCCCATCATCCCCACCATCATCATCATCACCATCTGAACCCTCCTCATCTCCACTCTCCTCCTCCTCCCCTCCAACTGCTCCCTGCTCGCCGTTGGCCACATCTGCTTGTCCACCCATTCCGGGTGGTGGTACTCTCACAATCGACACTGGCTCATCCGGACTGGTAAATCGTGGAAAGGGATGTGTGTGAAAATAGGCAGCATACTCATCAGACATCCCGGCATCCACTATGTCTCATCTGTCCACCCATGCCTCAGGTGCTAAGGCCATGTACTCTGTATAGGTGGCCTGGTACACAATGCATGGCCCCCATCCGGCCTCATCTCTGCTCCGAGCGTAGTGTGCAATACCCTGCGGCATACCCTATGTGAAACCAAACTGTCTCTGCACCCGCAATGCCAAAAATCTCTCCAAAATGAAGGGAGTCCTCCCTATCAGGAACCATGGAATACAAACATACGGCATCTCAATATCATCAGTCGCCCATGGCTCGCAATCTAAATACGGTCGCCATATGACCGTATCGATATCATCTAGAAGTTGTCTCCAATAATCTACCTTACCCAGCTTGGGCTGGGTAAGGAACGCAAAATACGTATAAATGTAGGGCCTGCCTCGTGCCCTCACTCTGGGGCATGCCAGCCTCGTCACAGCGAAATTCTCCCAGGCCCAGATCTGTAGCACTGTAACTCCGCAGGATAGACTGGTGGATCCCCTATAAACCACCTGGTGCAAATCATGATAAAGGTGAGCTAACATGCAGCTCCCCCACGCATACCTCCTCGGCTGTAGTATCATCTGCTTGAGAATCCTGCCCCAGCCCACTGACAACCCCTTTCCCCGGTGATCCAGACAAAGGAGACCTCTGATGAAAGCACCCAAAATTGCTAGTAAGGCTGGATACCCGTGAAAGTCTGACCATGGTACCCAGTACACGGCTATCCTTGCATCTCCATACACTCTCCTAAGGGCATCTGTACCTCCAATCTCCTCGTGATCGTAATACACAAGGGCGCCAACAATGGGAATGCCTAGGATCCTATATACATCCTCGGAAGTCACTGTCACCTCACTGGTCGGCATGTGAAAGGTGTTGTGCTCTGAGTGCCATCTCTCTGCTAGTGCTGTCAACAATCCTCTGTTGACCCTAATCGGCGGCATCGCCAACAAGGGTCTCAAACCACAAGCATCAATCACTGCTCTGTCCGTAGGGGTCAACTCGGGGATCCTATCCCATCCGGCTGAATGTCGCTCCCTGATCTGGAGGTTTTTGAAAACCTCCTAATTTTTTCATCACACAGATCATCAATCAGAATCATATCAAACTCAAATTGGACTCATATCTATCAGTGACCTATATCAGTGACCTATATCAGACTCATATCGAAGACTCATATCAATGCAACAAATCAATGACCCATATCACACTATCAGTCCTATCAATCAAATCAAATCACCTCTATTCTATCACTAATTACTATTTGTTTTCTATCGTAGGAAGCAAATTTATCAGAAGTCATATCAGTTCCATCTACTCCTTTTTTTCTATCCTAGGAAGCAAGGTTATCAGATCAATCATTCAATTTTCCTATCATCCCTACCCATATCAGCATGGTGACATGACAATTTACCTATCTATTGACTAAAGAAGCAATACAAAATCATCATTTTTATCACAACAGTCATTCGGGCTATTTACTGGATGCGCCATTCTTTTTACGGAATGTGCGCTTTCCTGTATGCGCTGTTCTTTTCACCATATGCGCTAAAACAGTCACCAGATGCGCGCTTTCGCGTATGTGTTGTTCTTTTCACCAAATGTGCCGTTGTTTTTTCTGAATGCGCGCTTTCCCATATGCGCGTCTATTTTCCCTATATGCGCTCTAGCCCTAAAATTTTTCAAACTACCCTATATGCGCGCTAGTTTCTACGGGATGCGCTAAACTGGTTTTTTTACGAAAATTACAAACTAAACCCTATGCGTGTTTGTTTATACTATATGCGCACCTATTTTTTTTTAAAGTTCCTAAACTTTCCTAGATGCCCGCAAATGTAAAATTTTCAACTAAATCTGCAGAAAACATGAAAAATTTTGATTCAAAAACGAAAAATCCGAAAGCAAAGAGGGTTAGATTGACTCACCGGTGGTCCGTACGCTGCTGGCCTCTAATTTCGGCGCGATCTCTCGAATCTATGACGATGATACGGAATCTCCATCTCGCAATGTCGCTTTCAGAGCTATAGTTTCACCACAGTCAAAAGTGCAAATGACTTGTCTCTTTCACTTTTTTTACCTTTTAAAGGTCAACAAGGGTAAAAAGTGACTTTGAACATTTATTTACTTGTCGTGAGCTAAACCACTTCATCTCTCCTCCGTGATTTATCTCCCGAGGGGGCATCATCAGCAGAAATATCCAAAGCATCAGGGGCAAAATCTTATTTTTCTTTGAAGCAATGTGTTTTACACATCACTTCAAAGAGGGGCAAAATGTATATGTCTAAAAATGGTCATGATTAAGCTTGTTAATTAGTTAAATATGATTTATTTAATTAATTCCTCTAATGTCCTCTACATATAAATAAATTTAATTATTTATTTATATCATTCATCTCCCAAATTCTTCTACCTTTAATTAAATTAATATTTTTCATCTTTTCGCTTAACTAAATTAAATAAATTTTTATAATTTATTTATATTTAATTATCATAGCATTCCAAAGTTTAAATATTTTAAATATTTAAATAATGGAATATCTTCTTCATCTCATCTTTTACCTTTCGCTTGATTAAATTAAATAAATTGTTATAATTTATTTACATTTAATTATCATTCTATTCTAAAGTTTAAATATTTTTAAATATTTAAATAATGGAATATTCTTCATCCCATTTTCGAATTTTAAAATATTAAATATTTTATTTAATATTTTCCACCTCACCCTAATTTCATTTTTTAAACATAATTAAATATAATTTATTTAATTATGTGGGTTTCCATTTCCATCTTCACTCCTAAATTAAATAAATTTTAATTTATTTAATTCTAACTCATTTTTAACTCACCTTTCCAAATTTCTAACTCATGCTAACTCGCCCTTCCAAATTCGTATCTTATCCTTCGAAATGGAAATTTCCCTTCAAAACTCAATGACGACATTCAAAGAGAAGGGAAACCTTCCATTCTTCTTTCCACTTTCGAAAATCTCCCGCCGTCCGATCGAAACAAGCTTAATTCGGACCGTCAATTGATTCAGCCAATCAAACTCGTTCGAAAACTCTATAAAAGCCCGTGTTAATCCAAGCTTTGGTTAATCATCCATAATCACCCCACATTCACACGCATATGCATACTCATGTTCAGGCAATCAGCTTCATGCATTCACATCATTTTCAGCATCACATTCCCACTTTCATGTTAGCATAGATTTGCATTTTTGCATGTTATGCATTTTAAATCTCGTTCTTCATGATGTCATTTTGTTAAGCTCTACCTGCTGATCTAAGAGCCATTTTGAAGCAACAAAACGGCGAAGATAGAGGAGGATAAAACGATTTCGAAAGGTTGCTGTTACGGTTTGCATGTTTTATTTTCAGCTTTTTGATTTAATGTTTTATTAACATGTGTTGATTTTGATTTTGATTTGATCCAATTTTCTCACACACAATTATCAAATGAACACACATTGTCCATTGCATCTTCCTCTTGATCATCATAGGAACTGCAAGAATCACCTTGCTATAGATTAAAGTCCACAAATTCATCTTCACATTCTAAATATTCACTGTTTTCTATGTCATAATCTGATATGCAAGAAAGAAAATCAATATCCTCGTCTTTCTCATGTAGGCTATCATATGAACCATATTGACTTGCACATGTCTCATCTTCTATTGGCTGCAATGTATGACTGATCTCCTGATACTCATCTGTGACATCACCATTTTTTACAACATGTTTCTCAATTGGATCAATACTGACTAACTCTGGCTAGGCTGATTCTATCTTGAAACTTCCAAGATCAATATCACAAAAACAATTGATCTAATCCTGAGGCACACAATCAACAAGTTGATTCATCCTTGGCTCTCTATACAATCTGACTTCCTGACCATTCACTGGAATTGTAGCATAAGACAGATCAAATTGAACATTTCCACCAACAGCTGCAGTCCACTGCCTTGATAAGAGCATCCCGAATTAAGGAGGAGTATCTCTCACTGTGATATCTATATTATAAGCCACTCATGGATAAGTAGCTAGCTTGACTTCAACTCCTCTCATAATGCCTACCACAGGAACAGGTATGTTATCCATTGCATAGCATTTCCCTTCACATGTATCAACCCACATGCCAAGCTGCTTCATAACTCCTACTAGCATAATGTTTATAGCAGCACCAGAGTCTATCATGCAATTCCTCAGCAGTTTATTATTTATACGCAATGTAGTGAAAAAGGGATCAACTTGTGGGGGAGTTGTCAATATATCACTTAAGCAGACCTCTGGGATATTTACTTTCTCCTGCCTATTGACTGAATTCATATGTTTTTCATTCCCACTTGTTATCAATTTAATAGCAATATCCCTATACTCCTTAATTTTCATCATTTCAAGTAGAGGAATAGACATTTTTACCTAGGACAACGCCTGAGTGAAGTCAAAAGAAGATCCCTCCACCTTAACAATTTTCTTCTGTTTTGGCATTTCTCCTTTGTTTTCTTCCTTTTCTTTTTTACTAGGTTGATCAGACTTTTGCATTTCCTTGTGTAATTCTGCAACTTTCTGCTCTTGGAAATGCTTCTTTTCAATTTTATCATGCTGCTTGTTTTTTGGCTTTTTTACAATTTTCTGTGTTGTCTTTTGATCTTTTACGAAAATTCCCCCAGGAACTCCATCTAGCTCATTTACCTTTCTGTTTCTCAACCAGTATTTACTCCTTGCTTCCTCAACTGTTGCAACATTTATTCTCTCTATTTCATCTTTAGTGAGTCTTCTAACACTACACTAAATAGGCGCCTCAACAGAATGTGGCTTTGTGTAATCTTCATCAGAATCATAAAAGATCTGTTGTTCAGCCATATGGACATCATATTTCTGATTTGAAACATCATATTCATAACCTTCATCCTCTGAAGATGAGTACCCTTCTTCAGCATGGTAAAAGGTATTTGAAGTCAAATAAATCTTGTGATCTTCTCCATTATCCTCCATTAACATTCCCTCTTCTTGCATCTTTTGAGCTACCACACAATAATCTAGAGAATGTGGCTGATTACAAGCTTCATAGAAGTAATTATTACTCACCATGTAAGTTCCCTTCTTGTTCAATGGATCAGGAGTCTCTTTGTTTCTTGGCCTAGCTATTATAGGTTTTCCATCCTTCCAGTCTGTATTATATGGCATGTCATGCAACCTCGGCCTTTCATTTCTATATATATTCTCCTATCTATACTAGTAATTGTTGCTTTGCTGAGGAGGCCTCGAGTTGTCTCTTTTATTGATTATACCAGTAGCCTTCCTATTGTTTTCAATTGTCAGTGCTATCTTCTGAGCTTCAGCCAGATCTCTTGGGAATCTATTCCTTAATTCAAACCCTGCTTTAGGATCAAATGCATTCAAATAAACACTCAATGCTACAGAGTCTGGCAACCTTGATCCAGGAGGTACCTTAGTCTACAATTTGTTGAATCTTTGATTGAAATCATAAATTAAATCATTCTGATTTTTTTGAATTCTCATTAATTCATGAAGAGCTACATCTGGAGCATTTGGATTCCCATATTGCTCTAAGAATTTGTCTTGAAATGCTTGGAGAGAATTAATTGAGCATGCTGGCAGGGTGTTGAACCAATCCCTGACATCTTCAAGAATTGACATCATGAATAGCTTCATGTGTAAATCTTCATGAGGCATATCTATGTCTTGGACAAAAACATTAAAACTCCTTAGATGTTCCTTAGCTGCGATTGCATTACTCCCTATAAATTTGGGCACCATATTTCTCCAACTACCATCCATAGGGTAAGGATATAACTGAAAGCTAGCTAAATCAAACTGTCTGATCATGGTCGTATACTGGTGAGGAGGAGGAATAGGTGGATGTTGATATTGATGCATGTGATTATTGTACTGTGCATTAGGCTGTGGGATATAATGCTATCCAGGAGGTGGATACATACCTGTATGCTGTGTGGGAATATAAGGTGGATGATTTGGCTTATTATAGTGATTTCTTGTCTGATGATGAGGAGACACCGGTGGATTTGAAGGCCATGCACCATAATTACCTTGCTTATGAGGTGGTACATACTTTGAGCCACCAGTCGTCTGATCAGTAACTTGGGCTTTATGTAATTTAGCCTCCAACTCTTTTATCTTCCTTTCTTGCAGTTCCAATTGTGCCTTTACTTCATCAGAAATCGAGATCTCATGGTTTCCTTTAGGAATTTTGTGATTACCCTCCATCTGTTGATCATATTCATGTTGAATTTTGATTCGTTCAGCTTCCAATTCAACTTTAAACTCAGCCTGTTTCTGAGGATCAAGAAAAGAAAAGGGATTTCTTTGGTCTTCTGGAGTACAAGGCTCTGCACTTGAATTACTTCTCCATGTTTCATGGTGATCATATGTTTCACAATGAGCTCTTGGTGCTTTGCCTTTATCTGTCATGCACATGTCCTCATTTATTCCTTTTCTTTTATCAGCTATGTCATCTTTGTGTGTCCATTTACTGCTGCCAGCAGGAGCTCCAGTATGACCTCCCCTGTACTGAGATCTTCTTCCATTCATGATGAACAGCTGCAAAATTTCTGTCAGAGTTGCCACTCACTTTTGTCAAAAGTGAGAAAATATTTTGATACTTCTTGTTCCCAGTGGAGTCTGTGCAAAATTTCTGACTCTATGTTTAAGGCCTTGATTCTGATTGTCCCCAGCAGAGTCGCCAATTTGTTAGCTCTAAAAAATGCAAACTGAATGCCTAAAGAGGCTGCCAATCTCTTGATACGCTTTAGGGTAACAAACAAGGTCAAGAGAACTCAACCTTCTACTCTTTAGGTGCTGCAAAACCTGGGCGGGTGTACCTCTCTTGAATAATGCAAGCTTAACTTGTGATTATCTTCTTAAAGCAATTTGTTCACAATGGCAATGGGAGGTGAACAAAATGAAATCCAACTTGAAAACAGTAACAATATTCTGATTTGAATCCTAAAATGAATGCTTGACTAATAGATGTAAAGAAAATTGAATAAGTTCAAATAATGAAGTGCAGAGACTAGTGCCTTATTGGGTATGCAGAGTCAAATGAGATAAAGATGAGCAACACTTCTCTGAAAAAATTCAAATTATCTGGAATATATTATGTTTACAACTTGTATAAACATGCAAGAATGTGATTACTAAGCTCTACTTGAATAATCCAATCAAATCTCACTGATTACTATGATTAACTAAAAAGATTCAATCTTTACTTGAAAGAACCAATCAATCGATCACACAAGTACAACAAATTTGCACTGATAAATTGAATACAAACTTGTCATATCAATTTAAACAATCAGAAAGAATCCATCTTGGAGACAACTTAGCAATTCTTTTATTAAATTCAACAGATAACTGATACCAGACATGTGCAGCAACATCAATCAATTGACATTCATAAATACCTCCATCTTAGAACATGCATCATAGCCTCTGATTTGATAAATTTACTATTTTGTATCCATACAATTTTCCTATTGTATCGAATAATTCATAACTGGTCCCTATTACAATTTCCAAAATGCCAATTTATACACAAGCATTTGAATAAAATATCAAATTGAGATCATATGTCAGCCCAGCACAAAATTTGGGCTCCAATCGAGCTGGCAAGCAATGGTCATCCAAGCATATACATGTCGGCCCTGATGTTTAAAATTCTGTTATCACCTGCGAACAGTCGGCAAGACACAACAGATAGTCATGCCGAAGGCAATTCAAATGCTATCATCACGTGTGTATTCTGCTTTCGCCGTGACTGTCGATCGTCGGGGAGACGTCATAGAGAGTTCAATATGTTTCATCGAGAGCTTCATGATCAAACTGTATGTCGCTATAAGATTTTGCTTGTTACACCGAAGATAAGAAGTATCCCCTGTTCCTGTGCATTTCGCTATAGCTCTACGATATCGGGAAGACCTCTCACAAGAACATCCCAAGTGTTATCGATATACTTTTCCTTACGTGCTTTCCTGTCGCTGAGACATAGGGATATCTCTCGCCGATGAGCTCCTTTGGCTTCGTTCATATTCGTTGTAGCTCATCCGGGTCGGTGAGATGTCACTTAGACCATTCTGTGTCTTACCGAGAGTCAATATGCACTTTGAGTGGCTGTGACTTATGATTTCTCCTGCCGATAAGCCCGCCTGTCTTATGTATGTTGCTGAGACATTTCAAATTCGGGTAGAGGTCCCATAGAATTTACCGGGCTACATCGAAAGCTTTAGGACTACACTATATCACCAAGAGAGTTCCGATCTCACACCGACATCCTTTTGTTTTCCATTGGCGAGACTGAAGGTCACTCACCGAGACCTTACGACGATCGCCCCAACCTATACCAATATGCTCATATTCTTCCGCCACTAATCGGTGAGACCAGAGTGAACTCACGCCGAAAGAAATCCATTCGTTAAACACTATCGGCAAGACCCGACCTTTTCACTATGACCATACCCCAATAAGTTTATTTCTCACCGAAAGTCATTTGGAAGAAAGCTTTGCATCGTCGATGAGACAAATGATACTCGCCCAGACCTCCCGCTGCACATCTTAACATATGCTGAACGGATCCCATAGAATTTATCGCTGAGACATCTTGACTTCGGTAAGATGTTAGCCCGACCACCAAGACATATGCCGATAAAAGCCTCCACGGTCGCCGAAACAATACAAAAGTCCTGCCGACATATCTGCAGTAAACAAATGTCAACATAGAAGCAACATGGGTTGGGGAGACAATGGGAGACCTATGCCAACAAGGACCAAAATGCAGAAAATGCAGACATGGATGAATTCCATGGGGAAAAAATTGGCAAAATGCAAGTAAAAATACCACGAGATGAGAAAAACATGCATAAGGAAGGACCAGAGAGTATAAAAAACATCAAATTTTGATAGTTCCAACATGGTCTACACTCAAAACCACCACATCTTTTCCCTTGCCTTTGATAATAAAATATACCCTTTAAGTAATATTTATGTGGGTTAAATCAAAGTTTAAATCTCAAACTTACAAATTCCTAGAGTTTCGTGTAACTATTTATGCTGGTAAGCACAACTTTACAATGACAACGTAGTCAACAAATCCGTGAAAAGAAAAACAAAAATCTACATTCTATTTTCATGTGGAATGATTTTTTATTGATTTTTTTGTTTGTTTAAAGTGAAAAACATGGCAATAGTCTATTTTCATTGTTTAACTGCAATTTGATTATTTTTCATTTGATTACTCATGCAATGATTTTTTATTATTTTAAATTTGTTAATCGAAAAAAAATAGAGAGCTATTTTTACATTGATAGACGTAACTCTACAATGACAGCATGACATATAGGTGGTTAGCAAATCCGAGAAAGAAAAATAAAAATCTTCTTTCTATTTTCATGTGCAATGATTTTTTTGTTGATTTTTTCAATTATTTAAAAAATTCACTTGATTTTATATTGATTTTTTCAATTATTTAAAAAATGGACATTATCCTAAAATTCTATTTTTATTATTTAATTACAATAATTTTTTTTTTTTCCATCTAATGAATCATACAATAATAATTACCCCGAAGGTGTTCCCCCCTATGGAGTCTCCTCAGCCAAATCTTTGTATCTTTATATCGACGGTTCTACCTGATCTAAAGAGGATGCAGGACCATTATATTAATCTTTGCCCTTCATTTATATTTGTCCTTTGCCACTGAATTCTTTTTACGCCAGTTATGTCTACTGCCAGTGTTAAATTCCATCATAAATTCCTCGCAGTTGTCACCCATAATTGACAGCCACTAGCGTTTTTGGTTCTCGTGCATGCGACTTGGAAATAGGAGAGTAGAAGGGTTATAATCAATAACAATAAGAATACAATCTTACGTGGCTGCATGATACTTGGCGACAGAAGTGGCAGCAAGTAGTCCTCTAGAATTGATACTAACATCTCCATTAGTGAAGGTTTTTACTCCTACAGCGAAGTTTGTAGGAGAATCAGGGTCTGCTCAATAACACCTACGATGTTGGAGGCTTTTGTGGGTGTTGTTACATGCAAGGATTAAATTTGATGGCCATATGGCTGTATTTAGTCATTTTAACCGTAAAATACAATTAAATTTTTAGAAAGACTGTATCACTTGAAAGGCAAAATTTTAGTTAAACTGTCAAAATTTCTATGTAATTATTCTTATATATGTAATTTTTAGAAAGAGTGTATCACTTGAAAGACTTGTACTTACCACAGTCCTGAGAGAAATTCAGGGATCTAACAGCTCATTAGAAGACTTCAGATATTTTGAAAATAAAATAAAAATGCATAGAAAATGTGATTTCCACCTTGGCCAACTATATGGAATATGATATATATGTCTTTATTCTCTAGATTCGTCGTACATATATGACTACCCTTATTCTTTTATATTTACTGGTTGTTGACTTACCAAAAAAAATATACGACTGATAATTAATATATTTTTATATAATAAAAAATAATAATACTAATAAAAATTATTAAATATACATATCAAATTATTATAACTAATAATAATTTTTTTATATATATACAAAAATTATACTATTATTATGACATATTGTATTTTATAATAATAATAAAAAATTATTAAATCTTATTAAGTATAGTTAATATATAATATATATTATATATAATACAAATTGAATTATATAAATTATAATTATATTTATTATTATATAATAAATATAATAATAAATATAATTATAAATTATTCATATTATTCATATTAGATTCTATAATAAAAATTAATAAATATAAATATAAATTATTGTAACTAATAATTAATATACTTTTATATAGTACAAATTAAATTAACAAATATATATTATTGGCTCTCCCTCTCTCCCCTCTCTTCTCTCTATCTTATCACCCCATCTCACCTACTCTATATCTCAATCTCTATTTATCTCTCTATATCTTCCTGTCACTCCTTTCTCTATCTCTTTTTATCCATATCTTTCTCTATCTATCTCCCTATCTCTATCTCCTTCCCTATTCCTCTCTATCTCTCTATATCACCCTCTCTCGCTTTATATATATAGCTATCTCTCCTCTCCCCCCTCTTCTCTCTCTCTTCCTTGTCTACCTATCTCTCACCCTCTTCTCTAAATCTCTACCCCTCTACATATCTCTCTCCCTTTCTCTCCTCCCTCTCCACCCCCCCCCCTCTCTATCTATCCCCATCTCTCCCTCTCACTCCCCCCTATCCCCCGTCTATCTTTGTATCTATATCTCTCTCCCTTTCTCTTCCCATATATCTCTATCTCTCTCTTTCTCTTCCCAAATATCCCTATATCTCCCTTTTTCTCTCTCCCTTTCTTTAGCTCTCTGTATTTATCTTTCCCTCTCTCCATCTCTATTTGTCTATCTCTATTTCTCTTTGTATCTCTCTTTCCTCTCCCCCTCTCTATATCTCTTTATATATCTATCTCTCTATCACTTTATTTCACCATATATATCTCTCTTTATCTCTCCCTCTCCTTCTTCCTCTATATCTCTCTATCTCTTCCTCTTTATCTCCCTATCTCTCCCTCTCCCTCTATCTCTCTATCTACTTGTCTCCCTCTTCCTCTCTCACTATATCTCCATTTTTATCTCTCCATATTTCTTCTTCCATCTCTTCCTTCGTCTTTATCTTGTTATCCCTCCATAACTCTACCTCTATATGTCTCCCCCTCTCTACCTCTCTCTATATATCACTTCCTATCTCTATCTTTATCTTTCTATCTCTCTCTCATTATCTTTGTCTCTCACTCTCTATATATTTATCTCTTTCATCTCTATCTATCCCTCTCTCTCCTTCTCTCTATATCCCTCTCCTCCATTTCCATCTTCATTTTCCTCTCTATCTCTATCTCCTCCCCCCTCTCTCTCTTACCCCCTTTATCTCTCCATCTTTCTACCCCTATCTCTCCCTCTCTCCCTTTCTCCCTTTTGCAAACATAACATGGATCTATTGGTAATGAATCTTGATTATCTCCTTACTTTAGATGGTTTTTTCTTAGTCTTTTTTGGATCCCAATAGTGGGTAAAGCTATCAGTTCTCCATTGAGATCATTGTTGCACAAGCAACATCATTTGATAAATGTCCTACCAATTTACCTCATGTACCACCAAAATTTATGAAAAAATAAGGCCAAAAAATTCCCTAATTGAACTTCCAAACCTCTTTGGTGTACCCATTGCACACCAAGATGCGATTGCTAGTTTATTATAAATCAATCACTACATATGACCAAAAGCTTACAAATAAATATTTATAATTATATATTACAAATAGAAAAAATGGACAATACAATTAAGAAAATACATCAAAAAAGACGAGAAGAAATGTGGTTTGGTCATTGGTGAGACTAGGAAGTCTCAAACCATGTGCTCTCAGCCAAACTACACTTCTTACGAGTCGTCGGTCTTCCCCGCGCTTTTTCCTGCGGTATCGTGAAAAGTATGCAATCTTATATCCACTCATTTTTACCGTGTGGCCCGCCATTTCAGAATCTTTATTACTACGGACCAGCTTTACGATATACCAGAGGGGCCTCCCCTGGTCGTTCATAAGTTGAAATCTGAAAATATTAAGTCAGTAATCTCTAATGGACAAAGGGATTGTTGGTCTAGATCTATGAAAAAGCAAGAGATATTCTTGCCATCTGCTATTCCACAATGCAAATTGATAATTCAAAAGAACTCTCCAACAAATCTAATTATATTTAATGAAAAACTAGAGTTAAATAAATTTTATTTGTTCAATTTTTAAATTAAATTATTTATTTGATGTCTAGAAATTGTTAAAGAGGCAACAAGTTTATTGAAGACGGGACTTTTACACCTTAGGATTACAAAACTTGAAGTCAATATGGTGTTTATATTTATCAATTATCTCGAATGAATTTTCATTAAACTGTGGAGACTAAACAATTAAATTTAATGAGAAATATTTATATGACTTCTTAAGATTAAAAGAAAATGTAATTCTTTATAAATAAGAACAAATTGATTAAAAGGTCAAATATAATTTGAAAACGTATTTTTGGACATGAAATTATGTTAATCTTTTGTACTTTCTAATTCCTTGTTGTGACGTTTCAATGGTTGTTTTCATTGTTACCACAACATATCCAAGGTATTTGAGACTCATATAAAAAGAAAAATCTTTGCAAGTTATTTCACATCACTATGAACCCGTTTGACAATTTGAGTGTTTAATATCAAAGTGTAACTAGAAATGGGCCATTTTGGGTTAATGTATAATAGACCTAGTTTATATAATAGATGTTTAGTAGCTAGTTTTACACTCTTGTAAACTCAAATTTAATCAAGGTATTACTAAAAGCAAAGATAATGAAGGAGAAAATGATTTGTTAGATTATGGTTTCACATTTTTTATTAGTAACATGAATTTTTTGAGCCTATCTTGAACCAAGTGAGGCCACAAATGGGGACCTCATCCTCGACATGAACACACTACATTAACATGAATAGCCCAAAACCACACACAATAGCCTAGCAAGAGCACACAACTTGTGAGTAAACTGACACAAACACAAATTTTTATGTGGTTCACCAATATGGCTACATCCATGAAAGGAGGGGAAAACTCTATTTTCATTAATTTTGTTACAATACATTACAACAACATATGCTCTATTATTTTATATAACATTATCCATTAGAATATGCCTTTGAAGAAGAATGTGAAAAGTCACCAAATTGGAGACAAAAGGAGTGTGACCGTTGGGTTTCATACCCAACATAAAGCTACCACCAAAGATTTAGTTGACCCACCATAAGCAGATAGGGAAATAGTTAGAAATAGCCTTTACGTGGATTATAATTTTGAAAGGGTGTATCCAAGTGTCATTTCCAATCCTTCCACAAAGGTTGAAGAGACTTAATCCTAGTTTTATGAAGCATCTAGGCAGGTATATCATTAAGCACAAATTGAAAGGTCTCTTGGCCTTAATTAGTAAGCTTGAATTTCAATTTGAATTTAGGTCAAGAAAGAAAATTCTTAGTGGCCTATTGATGAAATCTAGCAACACATGAATGTCTTTCTTAAATAATTTCAAGGCATGGTTCCATGGCACTTTACCTAACAAATCCAGTCTTGATAAGAAAAAAATGGAAACCACCAAAACATATTGTTGATTGAGAGAAAAGTCATTGTAAAAGTCATTTCCCACCCAACGAAGCCAAGGCTTAATAGCTTTCCAGGCTTTCCATATACTCTTGATAACAAAAGTGCCCTAAATTTTGATAGTTTCTTGTATGGTGAGAAGAGCACCAAAGTCCAAGCCTTTTAAAGTTGAACAACCCGTGGCACAACAAAATTGATACAATGATTGACAAGAATTTTCTAGGCTTTGTTGCCCTCTAATGCTTTGATAATCCATTTGACAAATAGGACAATATCTTGTCTCTCGATGAAGAGAAAACAAAGACATTTTGAATCATGATACATGCAAGAGAAATCCCAGGCTACACAATAAAAATCACAATATTCTTTACTAATAATAAAAAAATCTCTTCAGTACAAATATAAAACTCTAGAAAAATAAAAAAGATTATTACACATGAATGAGTTTTGTACATAATCCAATAACTTAACTATTTTCAATTCTTTTAATCACAGCATACCAAAACATGAAAGTTGTGACCTCAAAAGCAAAAGATACGTCGAGAAAGCGAGACGCTTTCCTAATCAATCCATTTCCACCCAAAATGGTCAAGCAATAGGATTTGCAGAATCTTTTCAAGCGAGGATTTTCCAATAAATAAAGAGTAGTCTAATTTTCAAATAGTTGGAGCCGTCTACTATGTGCACTCTATGATGGGTCAAGTCGTCGGTCTTGTTCGTGAATAGTATGCAATCTATATCCAAACAATTTTAGAATAATCTCTAATGGACAAGGGGATTGTTGGTCTACATCGCTTAACAAGCAAAAGTTATACTCACCATCTGAAATTTCCCATGAATTTTGGTCTAAAGACAAACTTTGAATCACCTCTTCGATAAATTTATTGAAAACAGGATATTTATATCTTAGGGTTACAAAACCTAAAACTATTATAATGTTTATATTTATCTATTGTCTTGAACGAAATTCCATAAAACTGTTGAAATTAAACAATTAAATTTAATAAAACCATATTTATATGACTCCTTAATATTAAAAGAAGATACTGAATGAACTGTTAAGATTAAACAATTAAATTTGAGGAAGCCATATTTATATGACTTCTTAATATTAAAAGAAGATAGGGTTCTTTATATAAAAGGAATTGATTAAGATGTAAGATATAATTTGGAAAAATAATTTAAGACTTGAAATTGAGTTTAAAGTTTACCTCAATTTATTGCGAAGAAAAATTTGAAGAGAAAATTTGTGGACTATGCTCGTCCCAGCAAAGTTGAGAACTTTGTATAAGCAGTAGCACAGATGTTCAAATTGTATTACTCCTATGTTTTTCATTCTTCTTCCACAATAATGGACAGTAAACAAACCTCCTTATTGTTGCTCATATCAGCTTCACGAAAATATTATATATCAAATATTTTGAGCTGAGATATACATCCATAATCAGGGGAAGGAACGTCAGATATATGGCTTTTTATCTCTTCTATGAGAAACTTTATAGCAACAAACTTTTAGATCTGTCGCTGTTTTATATGTTTCATGTTGTGTGAAGTTTTGTTCAGAGCTCAGAGCGTGGTAAGATCCAAGTTTTTGTTTGTTTATTGACAAGCAAAGCTCTGCAACATCCTGGCTATATAAACAATACAGGGGAAATATACTCCCAATAATATAAGAATTTACACTTCAAAGTATTGTTTCTCGTACACGCATACATATTAATAAATAATAAATGTCAGCTATTCGATTGAATCTTGAAATGATAAAAGCAAGCTTACCCATGAAGAAGTAAACCCCTCCTTTTGTTTACTGGGAAAAGGCTCAGTTGGGTGTGGATTGTACCAGTGGAAATTCAACCAGTTGGCAAAACTGGTGATTTGCAATTTTAAAATGTGCAGATCTATAAGTATTAGGGAAATAGGCCAAGCAGATGTCACCTTTCACAACCCAGTTCATGGTTTGTCCTTCTAAATCTCTGTTGAGCCTCCATGTTATGGGTTGTCCATACTCATCTCCTGCAAAACACCACCCCTCCTTGAGTTGTGAAAGCTCTACAAGCTTTGGAATACCTATCGCCGAACCAAGTCTTGGAGTTGAAGACCGAAAATCTTTGAGGCTTGTAATTAGACACTGCCTTTCCAATAGTGCTATCATACAAAGTCCATTCTAGATTTACATGCGGCTTGTTGATGCATGACTGCTCAAAGAACCAACTCTTTATACTAGTTTGGGAAGTCGTTGCTTTGGAAACCTTCACGCCCAGGTACTTAGGTGGTTCAAACGTGGCCTCCATGGTTTTTCCTCTCCCAATATCTGTGATGAGGTTGTGCGATGATTTGCTCAATGTGTTGGAAAATTGATTGTCCCTGAGCCTCTTCCTGTTGCCACCTACCTGTCAAGGGCATTTGATGCTTGCAGCTGAAAGATTGTTTTGGGGATTGCCTTTCCCCACTTGCTCCTGACATGCACTTGAAGACTGCAGAAGAATTAATAAAGTTAGGAATTTTTGAATTCCAATTCAATGCTGGTAGGTGATTTCAAATTTGAAAGGGAATGTTTGTTGAAAGACAGAAGGAATGAAGCCATATTATTCTGTCAATTCAGTTGTAAATCTGGAGGATTGAATTCCTGAGCAGCAGCAGTCTAAAGGGAATGTTCTTTGTTCTTTGTGTGATTCAGAGAATGTTTTATGTGTGAACTTCTGAAAGCTCCTTAACAACAGCAATTGTTTGTTTTGTGTGTGAGCAGTGATTGCTCCTGAAGAGCTCTGTGTAGCTCATGCAAGTGAGCTTCTAGTAGCTCCTGAAGTTATCTGTTTTTGGTTGAGCAGTTGATTGCTCCTAGCAGATTGAAGTTTGTACCTTAGAGTTAGCTTTCAGTAGTTTAAGTTTTATCTTTCGTGTATTGTTCATTTCCAGTTATTGAATAGAAAGAAAAGTTGCATGTCTCCAAGTTTATTCCGCATTTTGATTTGTGTATTTCTAGTTTGGCTGGAAAACATAGCAGCAACTTTGTGGCTTTCGTTTTGTTTAAAATTTTGACATGGTATAAGAGCCATAGGCCCCATTTCCTCGTGAGTTAGGGAATTTGTTTTTTCAAGGTATTGAGTTTATTGTGTAGGAGATATGGTTGGAGATGAAAGAAAGAGTTGGCAGCAGCCACTGTCCTTTAATGGACAAAACTATGATGTTTGGGCGAAGAAGATGAAGACCATAATGGTCGCCAATGATTTGTGGGAGTTTGTGGTCAATGGATTCAATGACGTAACTGATCCAGCAGCATATGTTGTGCTCACAAACAACTAGAAGACCCAGTTGAAGGAGTTGAGGAGGAAAGATGCTAAGGCATTGAGTTTGATAGAAGCAGCCTTGATAGAGGCCATTTTTCCCATAATAGCAGCAGCTAACTATGCAAAGGAAGCATGGGAAACCCTCCAGATGAACTACAAAGGGACTGACAAGGTCAGATTGGTGAAGCTCCAGATGCTTCAAAGAGAGTTTGAGACTCTTGAAATGAAGGACAGTGAGTCCATCTCAGTTTTCCACACAAGACTCTCCAATTTGATAAACCAGTTGAGAGTGAATGTTGAGATCATTGACGATAAGAGGATTGTGGAGAAAATCCTTAGGAGCTTACCCACAAAGTTTGATGCAGTGGTAATTGCCATTAGAGAAGCAAAGGATCTCACAACATTGTTTGTTGATGAGCTGATGGGTTCTCTGCAAACCCATGAGCAACCTCTAAATAGGTCTGCAAGTTCCTCCTAAGAGAAAGATTTTAAAGCTCAGTTGAATGCAAGAGGAAGGGGGAGAGGTAGAAATAGCTTCATACGTGGTAGAGGGAGATCTGGACGTGGTAATGCTAGAGAAGAAAGCTCGGTGCGAGCAAACAACCAAGAGGGAGTGAGTAGCTCTCAGACCAGCTCCCAAAGAGACAAGAAGAACAACAGTTCAAATCTGAAGAATGATAAGAGCAATGTTGAATGCTACTACTGTCATAAGTTCGGCCATTATGTGAGTGAATGCTGGACAAAGCAGCGTGACCAGTCAAAACAAAATGCAAATGTGGCTTATTCGAATGTGATTGAAGGAAACCAGTCCACAACCTTCATCATGTGCAACATTGGTGAAGAAGGTAGCATTAAAGTCTGGTATTTGGACAGCGGTTGCAACAACCACATGAGTGGTAATGAAAGTCTTTTTTTTTCATTGATAAAAATGTAAAGTCTGAAATTAGAATGGGGAACAATGGAGTAGTTCATGTTGTTGGAAGAGGATCTATTATGATCTGCAACAAGCAAGGCGAGAAGAAGGAGATACAGAATGTATTTCTTGCTCCTGAGTTAAAGCATAACCTCATGAGTGTTGGTCAGCTAATCCAAAATGGATACAAAGTATTGATGGAGAAGGGTCAATGCATTATTTATGACAAGAATGAAAGGACGAAGGTGTTTGCAGCAATTCAAATGACAAAGAACCAGATGTTTCCATTGAATATTGAGACGTGTTTCTCAACTCAGTCAATTGTTGCACCTCTCAAGAATGGAGAATGTACAACAATACATCAAGTAGCACTCAAGAGCACCATTCAAGATCCCTCCAAGTTATAGCATCTCAGGTATGGACATTTAGGCTATGCAGGTTTGAGTCTTTTGTCCAAAAACAAAATGATTGATGGTTTGCCAAGGATAGTAGAGCCTAATGTTAGATGTGAGACTTGCATTTTGGGCAAGCAACATAAGCAACCCTTTCAATCGAGCAACTCTACAAGGGAAAGAGCACCATTGGAACTGGTGCATACGGATTTGGTAGGCCCTATGCAAATCATTTCTGTTGGTAAAAACAGATTTTTTATGACCTTCATTGATGATTACAGTCATAAGACATGGGTCTATTTTTTGCAACATAAATCTGAAGCTTTTGATAAGTTTTTATTGTTTAAGGCCAAGATGAAAAGGAGAGTGGACATTTTATCAAGGTCCTAAGGTTATATCATGGAGGAGAGTATACCTCTAATTTGTTTGTGAATGTTTGCAAGCAAAATGACATCAAGAAGGAGCTAATAGTTAGTTATATTTCGCAGCAAAATGGAGTGGTTGAGAGAAAGAATAGGACCATCATGGAGATGGCAAGGCACATGATGAAAGCAAAATGACTCCCTAATGAATATTAGGGAGAGGCTATAGCAACAACTGTTTATTTGATTAATATAAGTCCAACAAAGGCGGTCTGTGACAAGATACCTCAAGAGGCATGGACAAGACGCAAGTGGACAGTTGAGCACTTGAGAGTGTTCGGGTGTGTAACATATGCATACATGCCTAAAGAAAAGAGGTAGAAATTGGATGAAAATGGTGAAAAATGTATTTTCACGGGCTATAGTGAAGAGTCCAAAGCCTATCAGCTATACAATCTAGTCATCAATAAGATAGTCATTAGTAGGGACACGAGGTTCATAGAAGACAAGTCATGGGATGGAGTGGTAGATTCTGACAGCTCAAAACCACTCCTGACAACTCCTGAAGAAGCAGAAACAAAATATGAAGTTCAGCAAGATGAGTTAGCAAAGGCTCTTGAAAGCATCGGTCGAGCTCCTGAAAGCTCCAAAAGAGCTCTTGAAAGCTCCCGACGGCTCCTGATGGCTCCTAAAGCCGGAAGACAGTCAAATAGACTATCATAGTCAACTAGAGGATTGGCTCCTGAAGCTACCGTTCGAGCTCCTAAAAGCTCTCGACAGCTCCTGAAAGCTCCTAAAGTGAGCAGACATAAAGGCAAGCAACCAGAGACAGCCAAAAGATTGGCTCTTGAAAGCTCCAGAAGATTGGCTCTTGAAGAGCTCCTAAGAGCTCCTGAAAGCTCCGGAAGATCTCTTGAAATTGTCGGTAGAGCTCCTGAGAGCTTCTGACAACTATTGAACCTGCCTGCTTAGCACAACAGCAACAACAGTGAAAGTTCAGAACCACCTCTCACCTCCCTAATGCCAAAGAAGACCAAGAGTTTAAGGGATATTTACCAGAATGAAAGGTATGATGAAGAATTTGATGAGATTGTGAATTTTGCATTATTTTTTCATAGTGATCCAGTTTATTTTGAGGAAGCTGTGAAAGAGGAGAGATGGTGTGAGACCATGGATGAGGAGATAGATGCAATAGAGATGAACAACACATGGGAGTTAATAGATTTGTCTCCCAACAAGCAAGTTACTGGGATGAAATGGGTCTACAAGACCAAGTTCAATACCAAAAGAAGGATAGACTGGCATAAGGAAAGATTAGTTGTCAAGGGGTACAAATAGTAGATTGGGAGAGATTATAATGAGACATTTTCCCTTGTTGCAATGATGGAGACCGTACGGGTAGTCATAGCAATCGCAGCCCGCACATGTGGAAGGTATTTCAAATGGATGTGAAGTCCGCCTTCTTTAATGGAGTGTTGAAAGAAGAGGTTTATGTGGAGCAGCCATTCGGATATGAAGTTTCGGGTTAAGAACACAAGGTGTATAGGCTGAAGAAATCTCTTTATGGGCTAAAGCAAGCTCCATGGGTATGGTATAGTAGGATTGACTCATATTTGATGAACAATGACTTTACAAAAAATGATGGTGAGCCCACTCTTTACATCAAGGCAGCAAATGGTAAGGTTTTGATTGTTGTCTTGTATGTTGATGATTTAGTTTTTACTGGGGATAATGTTTTCCTCATTATTGATTTTAAAGAGGCCATGAAAAAAGAGTTTGAAATGACAGATTTAGGTCTTTTGAGATATTTTCTAGGCATAGAAGTAAAACAAATGCAAGATGGTATATTCATCTCTCAAGAAAAATATGCAAATGAGATCTTGAAGAGATTTAGGATGCTTGAAAGCAAGTCTTCCCCCACTCCAACAGCCATAGGTCTGAAATTGAGCAAGGAAGATTGCAGCAGCAATGTGGATCCGACCATGTATAAGAGTTTGGTTGGAAGCTTAATTTATTTAACAACAACTAGGCCTGATATAATGCACAGTGTGAGTCTTCTTTCCAGGTTTATGGAGACTCCACGGGACACCCATTAGCAAGCGAGTAAAAGAATCCTGAGGTATGTGAATGGCACCAAAGGATATGGCATTTTGTACACAACAACAAATGAGTTTGGGATGCTTGGTTACACGAACAGTGATTGGGCACGAAGTTTGGATGATAGGAAGAGCACATCGCGCTATGTGTTTTATTTGGGTTCGGGAGTCATCTCATGGGCTTCCAAGAAACAACCCATCGTTTCCCTATCTACAACAAAGGTTGAGTATATAGCATCATGTCAAGCTATTTGGTTGAGAAGAATCTTGGCAGATTTGAAGAAAGAACAAGAAGATGGAACAATAATCTTTTGTGACAATGTTTCATCAATAGCCTTGACAAAAGATCCTATGTTTCATGGAAGAAGCAAGCACATTGAAATCGGGTATCATTTTATTAGAGAATTGGTTGAGAATGGTGAAATTAAAATGGCATTTTGCAGGTCTGAGCAGCAGCCAGCAGACATATTCGCCAAGCCTTTGAGCAAGGACAATTTTGAGCACCTAAGAACCAAATTGGGCGTTGTTAATTTGGATCTGGATTGATCATGTTTCGTTGGCTCAGGACAAAGGGGGAGTGTTGGAAAATTGATTGTCCCTAAGCCTCTTCCTGTTGCCACCTACCTGTCAAGGGCATTTGATGCTTGCAGCTAAAATATTGTTTTGGGGATTTCCTTTCCCCACTTGCTCTTGACGTGCACTTGAAGACTGCAAAAGAATTAATGAAGTTAGGAATTTTTGAATTCCAATTCAATGCTGGTAGGTGATTTCAAATTTGAGAGGGAATGTTTGTTGAAA
This sequence comes from Sequoia sempervirens, assembly GCA_007258455.2. Lineage (NCBI taxonomy): Eukaryota > Viridiplantae > Streptophyta > Pinopsida > Cupressales > Cupressaceae > Sequoia > Sequoia sempervirens. The sequence goes on along the minus strand of VDFB02166224.1, from coordinate 11,174 downwards.
GACAAAAGGAATGAAGGTAGATTATTTTGTCAATTCAGTTGCAAATCTGGAGAATTGAATTCCTAAGCAGCAGTAGTCTAAAGGGAATATTTTCTATGTGAACTTCTGAAAGCTCCTGAACAGCAGCAACTGTTTGTTTTGTGTGTGAGCAGTAATTGCTCTTGAAGAGCTCTACGTAGCTCATGCCAGTGAGCTCCTAGTAGCTCTTGAAGTTATATGTTTTTGGTTGAGTAGTTGATTGCTTCAAGTAGATTGAAGTTCATAGCTTAGAGTTAGCTTTCAGTAGTTTAAGTTTTATCTTTTCTGTATTGTTCATTTCCAGTTATTGAATAAAAAACAAAGTTGCATGTCTCCAAATTTATTCTGCATTTTGATTTGTATATTTCCAGTTTGGCTAGAAAATAGAGCAGCAACTCTGTGGCTTTCGTTTTGTTTAAACATTTGACACAATGAAACAAAGTGGACATGTCGTTCCACCCGAGGCCCAATAGTTATACATATCTTTGCTGGAAAGTGCCGCTCATCTTCAAGTCTCGTTGGAATTGGATTGTGCGGCTCATGCAGTCGAATCACATCGCATCCAACATTATCGATTTCCAGCCTAACTTCAATAAAGTCTCTGTAGACATTAACCGCATGGCAGAACTAGAGGATACATTGCAGCTGCTGGTAACTCAAGGCGTTGGAGAGTTGCTTATCAATGTTGATTTGATCAGAGATCTGTCCCTTGCTCGTTCTGGACATTAACAACATTGGACGGTAGCTGTTGATGATCCAAAATCTCGGAAGACTTGAACTGCTATATGATATCCTCAACTCATTTTCCTCTAGGATATTATAACTCTTTTCGTGTACGCACTTGTAAGTGAACTCGGTAGACAAACACCGTAGCAAACGATCAGTTGCAGCAGGTCCTATCGCTGACATAATATTCTCTGCTCTATGACATGGCAATTTCTACACTACACTTTTGGAGACTTCAAATGTGGAATGCACCAGAAAAGAATAGCAAGCAACTGAAAAGAGAGAGTTAAATGCTTGCTTATATTTGGCAGATTCGATTGTGCCCAGCTGGATGTCTAGTTGCTCGAGCTTCACCAGATCTGGGTCGAAGGCTTTGAAATACACACATGCGCACAGATTCCAGAATATTGGAATCGTGTTCTTTTGATGCAATTTTTCTCCATCAAACCCAGTAGAGCACATTCCAAGATCAAAAAGCATCTCAAAACTCGACGAGAGAAAGAGAGACATTTCGCCAGATGATGTAAATTGGCATCCAAGGAAAAGTAAATTTGCTTTGCGAGGATGGACATAAAGTGGAAGGTATTCATAACTCTCTGATCTCTTCGGGTCGAGATGGCATATCCAGTCGTAAACATCTGGAAATCCAAATGTCTGAGACGGTGAGGTTTTCTCAGTTTCAATTCCTTCCTCCAGTCGAATAACAGTCGCTTTGCGAGTTGTCAATTCTCCCGCTATCCAAAATTTGGCCAAGTCCTCCATTACTGGAATGTTGTTTTTCTCAATTTTTTTTTTGGTTAAAGGCTACTCTTCGGATGTGAATGTGTAAGCCTGATAAATCTCTGAACTATTTAAAATGAAAATACTACAAGGTAGACTAAAATTAAATAACAATTAACAAAATAATGGAAGAATAGCTACTTCCTGGCAGCTCTGTTCTTTGTCTGTTTGTCATGATTCTTTCATAGATTTTCGCTTATCAAGCCACTGTTTTAAAAAGTTATGTTCTTAATATTCGATCATCAGATCGTTCAACTTTTATAGCTAATTTTTTATGGATTTAAAAATTATTTATTTCTTTTGCCCATTAATAATGTGTAAAATTACGATGGACTGACTTACAGTAAAATAGTTTGATGTTTAAACTTGTCAAAACAATAAAAACATTTCCTCTTCCTCCGCGGGACAAAAGAGTTGGTTTCATCGAAGTTTTTATTTTTCATGCTTCTACTGTGTGGTAATACATGAGAATAACTATTTAGACCAAGGGCTAGCCACATGTTTACCTACTCTTTCATCTTGATAATCTTCAAGAGTACATGTCTTTCTTTTTTCTTAAATCCTGGCAAATATCTTGTAGTCTAGAAATCTTCTAGTACACTATATAAGAATAATGTCACAATATAAATTTGTTCATATATAAATTTTGTAAGATATTTTGGAGCAAAATAATGTTCACTTCAAGGAATATATTGTTGCAAAAATTAAAACACTTTCAACTTCTATTATCATGACTCTCTTAGAATTTAGAAGTTGTTCACAATAGATTACTATTAGACATGATAAACCACCATGAGTTGTATCTATTCATGTAACAAAATCTTGTTCTTGCACATGAGGTACTAATAATTGTATTATCTATTTACTATCTCAAGGTTATTGTGATATTTGTCTATTGTTTCTTTTATGGTAAATACCTCTATATCCATTTTAAAACACACATAGAGGATGTTGGTTAAGGTTGATGACATAAGCATTGCACCTCTCAAATCCATTTACTCCATACCCATCATGTAGTTTTTGGCAAGTAATCTAACTACATATTGTATTTGAGAGTATACACATAAGAAATTTATGATGGATCCTTACACTATGAGGAATTCTTGAGTTAAAAGGGATGTTATAAGTGATAATGTATGTGGGAAAGGGTGCATAAGTATATTTCTTTAACACGGTTAAGTGAATGAAAACTATTAATTTTTTTGCTAGTGTCAATTATCAAGGGGGTTTTTATTTTGGTCTCTTTCATACAACATTTTTTCATAATCTAACCATTGGACATCTATGATACCATTCTTAGTCTTTTCTTTAGCTTGCTCCAATTCCCTTCAAAACCTCTAGGATTATGCTTCCTTAGGGATACTTTCTTATATTCATCCTTTTTTTTATCTCACTAATTTTACATATAGTTTTTTAAACATTCTTCTTGTTTCCTTGCTCTTTTCATCATACCATGGTTTGTCAGAAATCTATTTTTGATACTTTTTCTAGCTATAATTCTTTTGCATTCTATGAGGGCTTTGTGTATCATTGCCATCAATTTATCATGTTTATTATTTTTTTATTTTTGCTAGTATCTTTTATTTTTTATATTTATTTTTAAAGCATTGCCTTAAAAGAGTCTTGATTCTCATTGGTTAGAAGGATTTTTCCTTGGGAATTTTCTTTTTTACGTAGCTGAATACTAATCCTCTAGTACCAACCATTCTGCATACTAATAATTAAAGATACAAGGTTATTATTAGATTTCATTTCTATATGACAACTTCCTATCTCGACCACCATTATTCTTGACATAGTACTCTATGAACAAATGATGTAGTCCACAACATTTTCCCCATTGTAGGTTTGGCATGTGATGTTTTTTCAGTTTGGCCATGCCTTTATGTTGTTACATACGGTCAAATCATGAAGGTTGCATATCCCTAATAATTCAACTCTAAATTGTGAAATATCTCCTTTTTTGTCTAGAGAGACCCCTTCCCACTTTTGATTCTCTTATTCCTCTAACCATGTAATGGATTGTTATTTAAGCCATCTTCCCTACTAAGGCACAAAACTTATTAGTTTTTCGTTCTTGCATTAAAGCTCCATGTTAAAATGACCTCACATTTGGCATATTAATATATTATGTCCATTTTTAAATCTTGATATGGATCTTAATTATCAAGGTTCTTTTTCTTGTATCTTTTAAAGCTATATAGGTAAAAATTACATGTTGCAAGACATATATTAGATTCATTATATGTTATTCTCATCCATATGTATTGGTTATTTGAGCCCTTTTCCACTTTTATGATTCCTTGCCATGCTTCCCTTACAAATATTGTCACTCCCCCATTGCCCCTTGCTACTTTTACGTTATCTCATTCCAAATTGAAACTTATTTATAAACTTCATATTTTGGGACTCCACAACCCTCATGCTCATGATTTTCAATGAGAACAATGATCCTTTCCCTCTGCTATAGGCCCTAAAGTAGGACCCCTCCTCTAAGGATGGACTTTATAATTCAAGCATACCATTGAAAGATGGTTCAAAGGGTCACATCTTCCTCTTCTAATTTTTCCATTAATTTAGTTTCATTGACCTCCATGTTTGCTATTGTTTATTGAATCTCTTCAAATTGTCGAATGCCTCTTTCTTCTCCTACTTGGGCTAGGCTCCTACCCTTGGCTTGACTTAGTTCAAACTTTAATGCTAGAATCCCTTGATGCCTTGTTTCCATGACATTTTACGATTCATTTAGTTAACTTGCAAGTATCTTATTTTCCTATGTCAGCTTGATTTTGAATTCTATGATCTTTTAGAGCTTGATATCTTTCAATTGTTCTTTTATGTCTAAATTATTCAGTCTTTATTTCAATCCTATTAATTCTTTCACACACAACTTTGAAGACCAGGTTAAAGGTGTTGCTATAGGGGTATATAGATCCTAGTTGTCAAATTGTCAACCTCTCCTACTACACTAGTCTTAAGGTGTTTCTTGCTTGGAAACTATTGCTTCAAAACTACTACTTGCCAAAACTCAAGCTCTAAGATGGCTTTCTTGCCCTACTACCAATGGTTTACGTTGTTTTTTATTTGTGTTCCCCTCTAGCATTGTTTAAGTATTGCAAATTGATTGATTGTGATAGAAATAGCTTGGGGAGTCACTTGGTTGTCTATGCCCATCCCACCCTTGCTAATTCTCCATTCATCTGTTGATATTAACTGTGTCTTCCTCATTTTTCTAAGATTTTACGGTTATGCCTATTTAATAAGAAGTGGGGTTCTCTTCCATATCTTTTAAGGTTTTCGTTTTCTACTTTACCAATATAATGGTTTGTGACATGAAAGGAAAAACTTTACCATTGATTGTTTACTAGAAATAGGCAGACTACACAAATAAAATAAAGAAACCCTATTTTGAAATATTTAATTCTTCCAGCATTGACCGCCCCACTACTGAAACCCCCGCCTGCTTCGGCTAGACCCACCTATTTCTTAGCTTTTCTGCATTGTGGGTCCTCTGACAATTCACAAGAAAGAGGAGTGAACAACCGTGGTGAGCGCCGAGCAGGAAAATGCATACTAAAGAATTTGTAAAATATAAAATTATACGTTCTTGACTTCCGTGTGGAAGCAGGTACCAAGGGCATTCGCTATGGCCTATAACATGTCCTGTCATGACATTTCACGCATGACGACAGAAATGAGGTCGAGTGTTCATCTTATATTTAGTCTGAAAGAATTATAAACATCCAACTCTGTTAATGTGATAACCAGATCAAATCATGACCAGTTAGAATTATATAATTGGTGTTCCTGTACTGAAAAGCAATTGAGCAAAAAGAAGTATCATAAAAAAAAAAAAACCTTTTGCTACTGTGAAGGCCCTTCCCTTATTCAACATGGGAGCTTTTTATCACTCAATGAAAGCGGGCAATGTCTATGCAGCCCTCAAAACGGTCATTTTGACGTAATTATTAATTAATTAAAAATAAAGAATACAATGTATCTTTATTTTTAATTAATTAATAATTACGGTCAAATGATCATTTTGAGGGCTACATAGACAATTCCATGAAAGCGTGTATCAAGGATCTCACAAACATGTGCAGTACACTGCATTCATAATGAGGATGTGGCTTTTAGAATTTTTGTTGCCACTTTCATTAACAAGGCTATAGATTGGTTTGACACACTCAAGTCTAGAAGAATTTAAAGATGGGATGGTCTCGAGAGGCTCTTTAAAGAGGAGATTCTATCTCACTGTTCAAGATTTTTTTTTATATCAGACTATCTTCTATGATGTCTCTTTTCAACTTTAATAAACATTTATAGAATACTTAGGAAATAGTCCCTTGGGAATCTAGCCATTTGTAGGCATTATATTTATTTGCTATCTTAGAGTTATCAACTCTAATCTAATGGTCGATGTTTAAAAATGCATTGAAATAAATGGTGCCTTTAATCTACATTTTCAAGGTGAAAATAGTATAAATAAGACCAAGACCACCTAAGTGACATGGAAGGAAACAAAATTCCTAGGTAACTTGGTGGAACCATTTTCCCTTATGAGAAAGGGCCTAAAGAATATATGTAATTAATCTCTATAGTTTCTAATAAGAGGATTTTGAAGGAAGAGGAATAATAATACACATGAGTGATGGAAATAAATTTGGAGTCCCCATAAGGTAAAGAATCTTAGCAATCTATGTGCTATTTCTTCTCATCGCAAGCTAGAACATAATGCAAAAGAGTTGAAGAGGAGGACTAAAATATAAAGGAAATGATAAAAAACCTAAAATTTTCCCCATGGTCATTCCATTCCTAGCAAAAAGAGTTAAGACGGGGAGGCTTGGGCAAGAAGAATTGATGATAACATTGAGTTTCTTTCCACTATATGCTAGTGACGAAAGTAAGGAAAAAGTATTTAAACATTACATTTGATTATTCTAGGAGATTGAGAAATGAAATATTAATAAAATGGCCATTAATAAGCTAGATGTTAGAATTGGGAAGATAATACCTTTGATATTAGGTAGTAGGTAACTAAATTGGAAAGAAAACAATGAAAACCTTCAACTATAGGAACATAGAGAGCTAGAGCAAGAGGACAACCTTCACAATTAGATCTAAAGAGCCCAAAAGAAGAGGATTGTTGATCATTTATGGTTAGATAAGCCAATTCATCTAAAAATAACATCTAGACTAAGAAGATAATTTTAAGGCCAAATCCAAAACCCTGAAGCATGTCTTAAATAACTGATGAGGGCTATACCACCCAACACTTACACAAAACATAAAAATAGATATTAACATAGAAAATGCAAGATAGAAAATAGCCCACTTTTGATTAATTTCATAAAATGAAATTACAGATTTAGAAATCATAATGCTATAACCACATGGGCTTGATTCATTACATCAAAATCAACTCTGTAAGAAAATTTATTATTTGGAGCCAAATTTGCACTAATGGAGCCACCTCATTTAACCTCCATTAACCCCTTTATTTTGTACCAATAACTGCCCTAGAATGTTCTGGAAAGTGTGATTTCCTCCTTTGTTTTGACACCCAAAAGTCCAACCCTTCATTTTTCCCACCTAGGAAGATATTTATTGAAATTCACTTTTGGTGGCATAACTTCATGGAGCCATAACTTTTGATTTGGGTGTTTGGTTGGCTATTAAAACATATCGTTGGAAAGCTCTTAAAAAAATAGATGAAACTAAAATTGTCCATTTTTTGAGCTATTTTGAAGCTTTTAAGGTTTCCAAACTTGATTTTGAAACTATATTGGAGAAATTTCTCGAGACAAAAATTTTAATATCTCCCAAATGGTACAATATATTGAGATTATTCTTTTTCCATTGAATGTCTTTCGATTCTACTCCTTGGGGAAAATGTTTAGATCCATATGAGCTTGTTTAGGCTGACTTAATAAAAATAGTAAGTGGCTATTTTTGACCTTTTCTGACTTTTGACTTCCTTACACCCCTTAAGTACCATCATGAGACTTTAAAAAACAAGATAAAATAAGGAAAAACAATATTTTTGGTGATCTAAGATTTCCCCTACACCACTGGATGCTCTTGCATCACACTTAGGGTAATTTGAGAAGTGGCCTTGTCACTTCTCTGGTGTTGGAGAAAAACCAAGATAGTCAACCTCTACCTTAGATTACCATGAAGAATATTTAATAGGCCTTCCCTTCCATTTAACCAAATATTCTTCATATTGCCTATTTCGTATACTTTTGCCCACATGACTATCCAAGATTTTATTCTATCTCTTCCTTCTCTAAAGTAGGTGTTAGAATATCCACTATTCTATTATTGGACCATCCTCCATATCTCCTTCATGATACTCTGTCAAATCTGCAATGTTGAACACAATAGAAATGTTTATCCCACTCAAGAACTCTACCTTATAAGCATTTCCTAAATCATGCTTCTTTAGGATCTTGCATGGTCCAAATTTCTTCATTGTCAACTTGTTATATGTTTTCATTGGGAATCTTTCTTTCCTCAAGTGAACCATGACTTCATCTCCAACCTGAAATTCCTTAAATCTCCTCTTTTGATCAACCTTATCTTTTTAGTAAGAATTCATCTTATTGATGTGATTTCCTAAGACCTCTTTGTGCAAGTTCTTCAAGTGCTCCACAAAATCTTCAATAGGTTGGCACTACTTTTTTCCCATTTTTCCATCTTTCTCATCTCAGAAACATTCCTCAAGCTACTCCCATATACAACCTAGAATGGGGATTTACCAATACTCTTGTTGACAAAATTATTGTAAGTAAATTTTTCCTATGGTATAATCAAATCCCATCCCTTGGGCTTAAATGTCCTACTAAGAATCTCAATAGGTTTCCCAAAATCCTATTCACCACCTCCATTTGTCCATCAATCTACAGATGGTGTGCAAAATTGAACTTCAAATATATCTTCAACTTCTTCCATAATGTCATCCATAAATAACTAACAAATTTTGTATCGTTGCCTAAAACTATACTCTTTGGTAGACCATGAAATCTCACCACCTCTTTGAAAAATAGTCTACAATGTGAACAACATCACTAGTCATATAACACAAAATGAAATGTGCCATCTTTGAAAATCTTTCAACCACCACAAATATTGAGTCATGTCCCTACTGTGTCCTTGGTTTTACCAAGAACAAAGTCCATACTAACATCTTCTCGCAAACCCTCTGGTACAAGTAATGGCTTATATAGCCCAATATTATGACTTATCGCTTTAGCCATTTGGCATATTCTACAACTTTGTACAAACTTCCTGATATGATCTTGTCAAGTAAATGTGGCTATTAATAATTTTCACTAGCAAGAGCAATGGTTTTATCTCGACCAAAATGTCCATCCAATCCTCCACCATGCTTCTCCTTGATTAGATTCTCTCTCATAGAACTCCTTGGAATGCACAATTGTCTTCCTCTAAACAACATCTCATCTTGGATTAAGAAATCTAACCATTTTGTCCTATCCAAAGTAACAAGTTCCAAACAAGCCTTCCAAGCTTTTGCAAAGTCTAGATCTTCAAGATACAAATGAGTTCACTGAACCCAACAAACTCTTTTCTTATTTCTATCAACAAATTTGTCCTTCTACTTAAAGCATCTACAACTCTATTTGACCTTCCACAAGCCTTTTCTTCAAAACAAAAGTATAAGCTTGCAAAAATTCAACCCATTTTAAGTGGGTGATCCCACAATAGTGGTTTACAATTTTTGGCCAAACTGGACACTAATTTTTTTTAACTAAATCTTCACATTCGGGCACCTATAGCTGTTAAACCGTGAGGAATTTGAAGATGATGCAAAATAGAGTCTTATCACATTTTGTCTATAGATTCTAAAAAAAAAATCAAAATTTTTGGAATCAAATTGTACTCTTTTTTCCATCTCCCACAAAAACTGGTTTTTTTCAAAAAACAACATTTTTTAAAACTGACACACATCGTATAATGCATAACTTTTTTTCCTTGAAGGATAAAATTATAATTCTTTCGAATTTAGATTTGTAACTCTGATATCTAGTCCTTCCACTTGGTTAGATAGTTTTTTATAGAATATTTTTTCTTTAATCAAGTTTGAAAGTCAAACCAATTACAATTCAGACATAGCGCAACCGTATAACACAACTTTTATTGTATGTATCAAAAAAAAATTCTTTTTTTTGTTGGATCAAGGACTCTAATATCTGGTGCACTCATATTTTTCAAAAAAAAAAATTGATAATCTTCTATTTTTCCACATTTGCAGAATAGAGAGTTTCATTTTTGGTGAAAAACCTATATTTAATAAAACTTAAAAAAAATAGATAATAAAATCAAAATATATTAAAATTGTATTCATTGGATAACCCATTTTGAGGGAAACTTGATACTAGTTGGGTTTTTGAAATATCCTCCATTTTCATTCTCAAATCAAGCTTCAAAGTGCAAAATTCTAAGCAATTTTGGTGCCTGAGAGGGTGGAGGTGAAAATAGGGGGATTCAGTCGAACAACTGTTCAGTCGAATAGGAGTTCAATTGAAGGAATGTTCAACCAAACAAATTTTACATATAATAAAAAAAAATGGATTTAAAGGGGGTTTGGTCGAACATGATAAACATGTCCAGTCGAAGGGTATGTGCAGGATCATGATGGGCCAAAAAGTGGCAATATGATGGGTATGTGGCTGACGTATCTAATTATTTTTACCCAAAATTGACCTTAAAATGAAAAGGGTTTTAAAGGAGATTCTCATCTCCAATGATATAAATTATGCTTTAATTTGAATTTAATAAGTAATTATTATTCATTTTCTATTAGTAAAATTATGACTAAAGTCCTAATTGATAGGTTAATTGAAAAACATCTAGCTTTCTCAAATGGTATCATATTTTTGAATCCAAAACATACATCACATTCTATGCTTTGTATACTATAGGATTAAAAATAAAAATGAATTTCATGAAGTTTTGACCAAGTTAAGGTGGTCAAACATACAATTTTTTATATTTTTTAAAAAGTTGTAATAAAAAATTCATAATTAATTATTTACATGGAAAAAAATTACAAAAAAATATGCATCATATTGGGGCATGAGTCCTCTACTTATATCTAAAATATTATAAAAAAATATTATCATTTTATTATGGTTAGGGTGGTTAGACAGAGACCTACTTCTTATTTTTTCCCTAAAATTTAAGTACCACTACATTGAAATTTCAAATTTTTACCAAATAGATTTTTTTGTTTTTTAAACAAACCTAGTAGTTTAGAAACTACATTCAATTTGCTACAGATTCTATTCTTACATATTTTTTAAATAATATAGATAACTTATTCAAATTTTAATGTGAAGTTGTCTAACTCTGACTTTTCTGAATTTTTTGCCACTTAAGGGCTTATTTTTTCCATGATGATCCTGCACATACCCCGAACCTCCTCTATTAAATATATATTTCTTTCTTTTTCCCATTGTATTTTATAATATTTAATATTAATATAAATTTAAATTATATTTTTTAAAATTATAATATATAATATACTTAAGGGTAGGGGGTAAAACAGTGAGGGGGGGAGTGGGAGAGAGATAAAGGGTAGGGTTTAAGGGTTAAGGGTAGAGGGGAGAGAGGGAGAGGGGGTAGGA
>VDFB02166223.1:0-44985 GCA_007258455.2 Sequoia sempervirens | reverse complement strand
AAGTTTGAGATTTCTTATTCCAGTTCCACCAAGGTCTTTTGGCAAGCAGACCTTATCCCAAGCAATGAGATGAATTTTCTCTTTGCCCCCTACATTATCATTCCATAAGAAGGAGCGTAAAGTAGATTTCAGTTGATTTAAGGTATGATAGGGAGCCTTTAAAACTAACATCATGTAGATAGGAATTGCATTGAGAACATATTTTACCATTTGGATTTTCCCAGCAAAGGAAAGCCATTTATGCTTCCATAAAGATATTCTATCCAAAATCAGTTTACAAATTCTTTCCCATAAGGCATCAAGATTATTTCCAATGAAAAATGGGATACCAAGATAGGAACAAGGCAAAGTGCCCACAGAATAGCCCCATAAATTTATTAGTTTATTTTGGATAAAATCTGGAACATTAAACAAAAAAAATTGATTTTGAGGGATTTATTTTTTGACTTGAAGCTAATGAAAAATCTATAATTACACTTTTGATTACCTTAGCTTCAGGGATAGAAGCATGCCCAATCAATAAAGTATCATCAGCAAAGAGACCATGAGTTTGATTTTCCTGCATGTTTGGGATTTGGATACCTTTCCAATATCCTAAGGCATTTTCTCTTCTTATTGCTCTGCTTAAACCTTCAATAATAAGAATGAAGAGGAAAGGTGACAACGGGTCACCCTGCTTGATGCCTCTAGATGAAGGAAAAAAACCACAAGAAGAACTGTTAAGCAGAATTGAAAACCTTGTTGTAGAGATGTAGGAGGAAATCCATTTAACCCATTTTTCTGAAAAAACCCAATTTGCGCAGAACGACAAGAAGGAAATTTCAATTTACCCTATCATAAGCCTTCATCATATCTAATTTTAGAATCATGGTTGGGATTTTATATGACTTTATGGAATGCAATATTTCATGAGCTATAATTGCACCTTCAGTAGTATCCCTCCCTGGTACGAAACCACCTTGTTCCTCTGAAATGACATGTGGAATAACCTTAGCAAGATGGATGGAAATTGCTTTGGTAAAGATTTTTTAAATGGTGTTGCACAAGGAAATGGGTCTAAAATCAGCAAAGGTGTTGGGAGAGTCCACTTTTGGGATAATTGAAGTAAAGGTGTTATTGAGTTCTTTAAGGATAGTCCTATTATGCCTTGCTTCTTCAAGTGCCTGCCAAACATCAAAACCAATGATTTCCCAACACTTTTGGAAGAAGTTGGCAATAAATCCATCGGGACCTGGGGCTTTGTCAGGAGACATGTCACTAATAGCTGCTTTGACTTCATCCAGAGAAAATGGGGCCATTAACATGTCATTGTCATTACGAGATACCAATGAAGGAATGGCCTCTAGGATAGAAGTATTAATTGAAATAGGTTCAACAATGAGTAAATTTCTGAAATAAGAAGTGGCTTCTTTTGCAATTTTACTATCATCTTCTAAGAGCATTCCATCCATACTTGTTATTGAAGAAATTCTACTTTTTTGCCTCTTAATTTTTGCAAAACCACGAAAAAAATTGGTATTTTTCACCTTCTGAAAGCCATGTGTCTTGAGACTTTTGTCTCCAATAACATTCTTCTCTTCGAAGAACTTCATCAAGTTGAGAGGTCAAAGATTTTTGAAGTTCAAAAGAGGCAAAATCCAAACCATTTACCATAACAGATTCATTTAAAGTTTCAATTTCATTTTGAAGCCTTATTTTTTTTGAAAAAAATGTTGTTGATTCCACATTTTAATTTTTCCTTTTAAAAACTTTAATTTTTTAGACATCTGAAACATTCGGGACCCAGGAAAGAATGGAGCATTTTGCCACCAAAATTTGATAAAAGGAATGAAGGAGGTATCCTTAAATCACATTGGTTCAAACTAGAAAGGTATCTTATTAGCAGCCCTATTCTCAATTATATTGAAGGATAAAGGGAAGTGATCAGATCTAGGGAGGCCATGAATAGCAGAAAACATATCTAACTCTGAATCTAACCAAGAAGAAGAAAGAAAAAATTGATCCAATCGCTCAACAATTTGATAAAAATCCTTTCTTTTGTTGGTCTAGGTAAAGGAGCCATTTTGTGGCTTACAATCAAATAGATTATTCCCACTGACAAAGTTCTTAAAATCCCCCATTACCCTTTTATTCGGTATTATACCCCCCAACTTTTTAGAAGAATCCATAACAGCATTGAACTCACCACCAATCACAACCAAGGAATCTGAAAGAACTTGTAGAATTAAGGATATCGAATTCCACAAATGTTGCTTCTCACTTATAGAGACAGGGCCATATATATTAAAGAGCCAAAACTTAATATCAAAGAATTTTCTTTTTACAAGAGCAAGGCCCCAATTGAAAGAGGATCAAATTACCCTGAGAGCAACAATATTTTCATTCCAAAGAAATGTTAAGCCCTCAGAAGCCCCTAAAGCGGAATGTGAATAAAATTTTCATTTAGACCATTTTGAAAAAAAGTGAAATAGCAGAGCTTGAATTCATTTTAGTTTCTTGCAATAAAGCAACATCGAAGTTTATTAAATCTAACTAGCGCCTTATTAGGCGTCGTTTGTTAGGGGCATTTAAGCCCCTAACATTCCATGATGTTACCTTCATTGTTCTCGAGGGGAGGAGTCCTCTCTCCTCTTACCCTGAGTTTTTTTTCTGAGAAGGATTCCCAGCAGCAAACTCCAACTGCAGATTTCGCTTAGCAACCCCAGCCCTTGTCATTGGGGGACTAAAAGTCCTCTTTTATTTGGTTAGTGAAACTAACATGGTTTGAAAGCCAACATCAATCTCAATTTGAGTTTTCTTCTATTTTGGCTTACGCCCCCATTTTGATGGTGAGGAGAGGGGCAAAGACGGAGATAGTGGAGATTTAGAAATAGGTAAGTTTCCTCTTAACAATGGAATTATAACCATGTCACCCTCACTGATCAGTTGTATTGGGTTTACAGGCAATTTTTCCAACTACAGATCTTGTGTAGTAGGAATGGAAAGGTCCTTTTTAACTTGAAGTAAATCATTCTCAATGGCAGAAAGAAATTTTCCTTGGATGTCTTCATTAGAAGTGGTCTTAGATTCCTTGATTATCTTCTGTATTTTATCAATCAATTGTTGATCCATTAAAAACTAATTTGGAAATTTACTTTGGGTTGGTGGATCAACAATCAACCCAGTTAAGTCTGAGCTTGATTGTGTTTTTCTTCTCAAACCCGCAGGTTCAACCAAGTCTTGATGCCTTTTCGCTGATAGACTTAAAGTTTGCATGGGGGAACAAACCATAGACTTAGGGGGGCTTCTCCTTATCCAAGTTGACTCACCAAGTTTAGGTGTGGAAACTTGATATAATACGGGAGATTTCAAGTTTTCAGATCCCTTCCTTATATTACTTGGAGGCCGACATGCACTTTCCTCATTTGGCTTTATTTAAGGGCCAACTACCGACGAAGGGATAACTATAGAATCAAGAGATCCATTGGGAAATTAGTTATTATTATGTTAATATATGTATCAAAAATTAAGATTGTGTAATTATGAATAACTATTTAAGAACATTCTTATGTGATTAGAATCGAAGGTTTAAATTAGGAGGATTGTTTGACTTAACAAAAATCAAAAGTTAGAATTATATATCTAGACAATACACATTATATTATTGTATTATTATATCAAATATATACATCTTCATTACATTCTTAGCTTGATTGCAATGTCGTGTTCTTTTTTTTTCTCCAGGGGCTTGACTACTACCAAAAAAAACTAGTTATTTTGAGTCTCTTGTCTTAAAGCAAGCCCCATCATGCGTCTAAAAATTACCCCATTTAGAAGTTGGTCTAAAGCATACACAAGCATATTTGAAAGGACATGTCAGCATAATACCATACCACATCACACAAATTAATTTGCATGGTGTAACCCCTTGTCTATAGCAGTACAAATCTCATAACAACTCTATCACACTCTCTTGGTGTCTAATCTATATTTTTTTGAGTAAATACAAAAAATTCCTTTCCTACATTAACCCTATGAAAAGAGATGTCACAATTTATCTAATTTATACAAGTTATAGTTGCATTCTACCATAAACCACACATTACAAGAATGCTAAAATGAATAACCATGTGAGAGAGAGTCCAAAACATCAAAACCAGTGTATTTTCAACAAGAAAACTATTACAATACGACATCAAGCTCTAAGCCTTAACATGAAGATCAACACTCTCAACCAAAGGACAAAACCATGCAATACATGACCTTTGTCTACAACAATAAGTAACTATTATTGCTATCCTCACAATATCAATCCAAGAACAAATAGAGCCACTCCCACTCCATGCTCCTCAAGATCTCATCAATAAGCAACTCAAGCCTCCAATTATTTATACTAAGTTATTTTCAAAATGAGCAAGTGCAACATATAAGTAACCTCCATCATAAGCCTCTTATTTATAGGAAAGAGAAAAAACCAAGGGAAAATTTATTATTTCTTAGACACAATTATTTAATGCCCAAAACACCAATAAATAATGCACCCAATGCACAAGCATCTCTAAGGTGTGCACACAAGTTTACCACTAAAACACGTGATCACATGTTCTCCAAGGTACCAACATTGCCTCCTCCAATCCTAGTACCCAAGTTTGACTAACACATGTGATCTATGCATTTGACACTTTTACATTTATTGAATGCATTTTATAGTCTTCTCCAACCATTAAATGTATTACTCCAATGATCCCAATAAATTGCATGCTCACTAATCTAGAAACTCAAAAAATAAATATATTTTCTAGGTACTGTCCTAATGACATTAAATGTATTTGCATTATTACACACAATAATCTTTAGGAAGATATTGAGTTGTCCCAAAGTATGCAACTCCGCAAAGGGACCACAACTTTAAAAATATCAAATTTCTAGGCAAGGTGTGCAATAATATATCCTAGCAATTTTGATTCTTGATTTGATTATTTTATACAACACACTAGCTTTATAAATAAGAACTTGTCAAAGTGGACCATTATATAGAAAGTAGATAAGAATGTAATCACTCTTGAATTACTTGGTTGCTCAATGGTATATCTAGATCTAATTTTTTTGTTCATTAGAATTGATCATTTTAACTAGATACATATTACCATATGGACATAAGTGTAAACGAGAACTTTATTTCCATATCCAATTTGGCAAACCTGATATTTCTTAGTGATTAAATCTTTAACTAAATCTATCTCATCTAATATAAATTACCATAAAACCTATCAATGATCAATGCACATACATGTATATAGGATTTCAATGTGTTTTCTCTCATTGTATTACACAACCAATAACCATTGGTAATATGATGTCATTTTACAAATATAATGGTACCTTAGTACCTCCATAAGGATATAATAGTGAAAAATATTCATTAGTATGGGGTTTTTAAAACATGATCAAAAGCAAAAAAAAATCAATTGCTTTTGTTAACAAAACAAAATAATTTATCCATATAGGAGGGAATTTCAGAACTATAGGTTTCCTTAAGTGAGCATGTTTAAAATTATCATGGAAATTTTTTAACCGTTGCAAAGAAAACAAAACCACTACTCTTCAGAAAGGAGTGTTTTTATTGATACATGAAATATTAAATTTGAAATAAATACTCTTAACTTTTCTCATCTCAATTCCTTTTCTAGGTCCATCTAG
Source organism: Sequoia sempervirens (assembly GCA_007258455.2). NCBI lineage: Eukaryota > Viridiplantae > Streptophyta > Pinopsida > Cupressales > Cupressaceae > Sequoia > Sequoia sempervirens. The sequence continues at coordinate 39,306 of VDFB02166223.1, read as the reverse complement.
TGCATGAGACAAATGTTATGACATCTATGTATGAAGCACAAGTAGGGTGGGTTACATTAGTAGAGGCTTGTGTGAGTGTTGTAGTGATCAACTTGAGAACTTAGGTGTTGAAGACAATGGAGACTTAATAGTGAGAAATTGGAGAAACCATTAATTGTATCTACTCTATGTACTTGTTCATTTATTGATTAATAACATTTTGGTAAATAAGCAACTTTTTGCTACTAGTTGTTCTTTACCATTCTCAAGGTTTTCTAGGATAAATCCTAAGATTTATGTGGTGGATTCTCCTTATTTTTGAATTTTTTTACTTAAAAACTTTATCCAAGGCTATCTAATTTCTAGAATAAGTAGGATAATAGTTGAAATTCATATTTTTGCACTTTTTGACTTATAAAATATTATGTCCTCCAAGACTATCTAATTTCTAGAATAAGTAGGATAGTAGTTGAAATTCATATTCTAGAAATTTCCACAAAGTAAATTATTAGTTATTATAAATCACTCAAGCTTCTTCCATTCATAGTTTCATTTTGCATCCAAAATCAAACCATTCATGTAGATTGTTCTCACTTTCCCATCTATCCTAGATCAACTCTCTAGATTTTTCCATATAATCCATGATGAATGAAACTTTAACTACATGGTATAATATGATGGATTTCTCTAAGTAGTCCACCTTCTTGTAGTGATCCTTATGGTGATGAACATAGATAATATTGCACAAATGATTTAAATTAATCACCTTTGATACTTCATGGTGTTTCTATGCCTTATGATAATGACATACTTCATGCAACTCAAGATGACCTTCCCCTACAACTTTTGATACCTTTTTGCATGACCTTAACAACTTATTGACTATTAATAGATCACTTTTATTTTTTATAATGAACATTATTAGTGAACCAAAAATCATTGCATTTGATGGATATAGAGATGATTTCTGAGATGTTATATATGTTATTTTTCATTATATGATCATGTGAATGATAATAAATTCTTAATGAGTGCATTTAGGGAAGTCTATTCTAGAAATATTTGCAATTGTTTAATGTACTTTATACTTCCTTTACTTCATTCCATTGTCTAAAAAACATATTCCTAAATTTTTATACTGTATCCTTAGAGTGTATTGTCACAATGATATGACTTTTCTAACCTTTATTAGCTACAACCTCTAGATAATACTAGAGAACCTCTTATATTTTCTCACAAGGCATCTCCTTTGGTGTCTGCAATGATTCTTCTAGTACTTCACATGAACTCAACATGGCCCAAATTGTTTTACTTGATCCTTCTTTGAGAAAATATTTTAGGCTACAAATGAATCTTGATGCTTTGACATATGACTATTATGCTCATTATCACTAGATTAAAACTTAAAAGAGGGAAATGGCTATAAAATTACAAGTTTAAAGAAGGATATCAAAAGTTTAGATGTTGATATATGATTATCCTTCATATGTTTCAATGAATCCTCATGACTATATTATATAACATTGACATAAAGCACATGGGAAAATAAATCACCCTACAATTAGATCTAGATTATAACCTTAGTTCAAGAGTTAAACCTAGACATAATAGAGCTAAGGCTAAAATAAAACTAAGATTTGAGTAAATGAGATAAAGAAAGTGATAAGTGAGAAGGAAATAAAATACTATATGTTTTTTAACATGATGATTTTGACCTCTTTGATTAACTATGGCATTATGATAGAAATATAAAAAACAAGAATACGCCATTGTAAAAGTGATCTTGAGACACTTAGAAGGAGATATTTTGAGACCCCTAATGCTTGAGATAGATGTGCAATTGTAGTCTAGTCCTAACCCTAGTACATACATGTAACCTACTCTAAATAAATGGTTTAGTTCTACACTCTTATTGACTTGTGGAATTTTATAACATATGTCGATGTCTCTATTTGAGAAATTAGTGGCACTAAAACATACCTTTGGGGGTGTTATAGATAGAGAGAAGACCATTAACTCCCTTTATATGATGTAACACAATGAAAAATAATTAACAATAAATGTAAATGCTGATACAACTAAGATTGAGTCTATTGAGACTTGTCTAAGATTAAAGCTAAGACTACTACAACTAATTGTAGACACATAATATCATTTTTTGATTAAAATTACCAAGGTTGATGTCATTAAATATAATTTTGAGACACACAACTTGAGACCTTTGATGAATAATATGATAGGTAATGGGCATATCCTAGGAAATTTTGCATGATAAGCAAGAAATTTAGAATTTAAACTAGAAGGATTAGACTAGGCACAATCCTATCTAAGGGACAAGATAATGAATATTCCATAGTCAAGGGATAGAGAATGTTATAGAAATGGACTAGTCACATTCTTAGTGTATGGATAAGAAAATTTTGAGGATAGGCCAATAGTTAGAGTTAGCTAGTGCACCAAAGTCAAATTAAATGCTAAGACCGTGCATTTATGACATCCAAACAAAGTAGTGCAAATAATGTAGAGAAAATAGAAAGTATAAATTAAATATTCTAGATAAATAAAGAGTTGAGTATGATAAATTTGTTGAGATAAAAAATAGACATGTGCTAAAAATAAAAATGAGATGGATTAGGGAAGCATGCCTCGATATTAATAGAAGGTAATTTGAGTAATTTCACACAGTAATTGAAGATATATACCTAAAATATAAAATTAGATTATAGATCATAGAGAAAATATGACTAAAATCTAAAAAGATGAGTTTTTAGGATGCAATTATGGCAATCATATTGTCTAAGATGTGTGATTCCATCTTGAGAAAATTTGGACCTTTGATACTTGCAAAAATTATTTGCCAAATATTATCTAAAGTAAAGAAAATTTGGTGGTGCTAATGAGCTTTAAGGAATATATAGTGTATGCATTGAAGTTCAAGAATTCTTTGTGTCTTAATCAAGCTCCAAGATTGAGTTAATAGTAGTAAAATAGATGAGGTGCAATAATGGATGTCATTGAGCTAATTATTAATATATCATTAATGAAGTCCATTGAAAATTGATGAGTGGTTATGTTTAAAGATGTCATTGGATTGTACCTTGATGTCAATTTTTGATGGTTGATGATCCTTGATGTCAACAAATAAGCACTAGTGATATAATCATGCAAAAATAAATGTTCTTTGGCACTTTTGTAATCTCCAATTTGTCATTGATTCTTCTTCTATGTGAAAGTGTCCTAAGATGATGTCATTGTATACACAACCCTAACCACATAATTCAAATGTTTAGCGTCCATGTTGATGAGTAATGATTAGATCTTGGGATTGTATACCATTATAATGTGGAGTTTAAATTTTGGAGAAGGGGATGCAACCACACCCATGATCTTTGTCTAGGGGATAAAATCAAAGTTGAGATCTAGTATGAGTTGCACTTGAGCTAATGAAAATTGGGTCACGAATGTTTTGAATAGAGAGATATTGAATGATAGAGTGTAATATTGGGTCTTAGATTAATGAGTATGCTAAAATAGATAAATTATGCATTAAAATAATTCATCAAAAATACCAAACCAAAATGACATAAAATGAGGGAATTTTTTAGGGATATACACTTTTTTCTCTACATGTACATATAAATAACTAATAAATAATTCCCCTATAATTTTATAATAGAAAACCTCTTACACCATCCTTCTTTCTCTCACTTGTGACCTTAAATATAGCTTCTCCCATTCCTACCCTACAATAAAACCCATTCCCAAACACCCCACTTCTATTCTTAGGGTGTTCACTAAAGGAAACTCAAATTTCTAGATGTGTAAGATGCATATTAATTATAGGGGGCTTGGAGTGAATTCCAAAGAGGTTGGAGTGCATGCACATCATCTCATATAAAACCTCTAACAATAAATTTGAGCTTCCTTATGCAATTATATTCTCAAAATCTTATTGAAGAGGAGTAAAAGAATACCCCATTTTAATTTTATGTTAATTTAAGGACACATAAATAACTATTAATAAATCTATCATAGACTAAGATAAAATTTTGTATGATAAATTGATTGATGTAAATTAACATAGATTGAAACTAAACTTGTTAATAAAATTGAAATAAGAAGGGTTAAGGTTGTGTGCCTTGAAATGTGAACTTTACCTAGTGACACGAGATAGAAGATTGATAACTTAGACTTGATATTGAATTCTAGGTTAAAAGGCTATGTTGATTAGAATCTAAGAATATAAATATTTGGGATAGAATTACAATAGTGATCATGTCTTCCTAGTGGCATGATCTCATCCAAATTATGTGATATTTCCCTTTGTATGAATGGATCTTTGATACTTGTAAGATATGTTTTAATTGTTGACATTTGAGGTAGGATTTAAATTGTGGTGGCACTAAAAAGTGTTACAGGAATTTGTATGCAAAGGTTGAAGTTTAGCGCTTCTTTTCATTGTAGTCAAACATCAAGACTAAATTAATAGTTAAAGTAAAGAGATAATAGGTGGCAAATAATGTTGATGTTTGGATGGTATTAAATGTTGTTGAGTCAATCCCTAATTGCATATTGTTGATGTGAGTCGATGAACGCTTATATTATAGTGAATACACTTTGAATATGCATTGATAATGAATGTTAGTTGTTGCTTGTTGAAGTATTAAGTGTTATTGTTGATGCTTAACATAGCCTTTGACTAATGTCGCTACAAAATAGATGATATTGTATGCTCTTGCAAAAATATGATTTTGATTATTCCATGATTTGATGATGTGCAAATGATCTAGGATGATGTCCTTAAATATACAACTATAGACATGAATTTGAAATTTTGACACACATACAAGTGAATAATCGTTAGATCCTTGAAATGCCAATGTTGAAATGTAGGAACTGAATATTTGAAAACCAAAGACGATATTATACAAAATATCCTATCCAAAATCTAAAATAAACAAACTACCAAAAACTAAATGTTAACAGTTTTGAACATAAAAACATAACATATATTAATGATAAGTCTTGAATAGATAAATACACCAAAAATATTAAATTACGTTGTATCCAAAACATCAAAATAACATAAAACTTAAAAAAAAAACTCAAACCAGTCCAGAGTAGCTAAATCCATTTCCCACTATCTATTTGATGAAGATTGATGTGTTGTGGGTCCCAATCGTGATGTACTCCAACTGTCCTTTCAATATCTCATTCTACTGTCGAGTAACTTCAAATCTATTTTATGAGATTATAATGTGAAAAGTTCTCTTATGATCTTGTTTTCCTACGTATCGGTGTGGACAAGTTTTGGGATAGTATTCCTTTCACGAGAATTTGGGTTGTGATGTGATTGTCCGGGTTGTGTCAAGTGTGGTAGTTTATTTACCATATTAAATTATGTTTTCACATCTCATATTTGATATTTTTTAATTGTGTAATTATAAATATGTATTTAAGAATATTCTTAAGCGATTATTAGTCAAGGTTGAAATTAGAATTCAACTCAAAAATACTTGTATCATATTAGTCAAGGTTGAAATTAGAATTCAACTCAAAAACACTTGTACCATATTAGTCAAGGTTGAAAATAGAATTCAACTCAAAAACGTTCATTTCATATCATTACATTTGATATGTACATTTTTATCACATGCATGTTTCAATTGCAATATTTTTTTGTTTTTTTGTTTTTTTTGTTTTTTTTTTTTTTTCTATAGAGGCTACTAAGACAAGCCAAAAATTTCTCATGTCATTCTGAAACAAGCCTTATTATACTTTTAAGCACATACCCATTCAAAAGTAGTTCTTAAAATCAAGTGAGCATACTTGGAAGGCCACATTATTAGGTCATGTTACATCACAAAGACTAACCCCCATGGTGTGACCCAAATTTGGACTAGGTCACATTGTGTGACCCTATTTATAGGAATATAAATTCGAAAACAACTATCTCACACCATCTTGACCTTTGATCCATATTATGATTCCTAATTGTAATTTCTATGACAACATATTAACTAAGCAAACAACATAGTCGACCTACCACCACATTAAAAACAAATAAGCATTTAATCACTCTTCAATTACTCAAATGATTAGTGATTTAATAACTTTCCAATTACTTAGTTGTTTAGTGATTTATTTAGATTTGATTTGTTTATTCATTATACTCAATCATGTTTATTAGATCTAGATTATCATAGAGATTTAAGGGTAAAAGAGCACTATATTTCCATACACAAATCCTTGAACTTGACATTTCTTCCACTGCCTAGAGCTTTGACCAAATCTATCTCATCTAATATAGATTGTCATAATCCCACATCCATGGCTGATGTACATGCATATACTAAGGATTCAAATGTGTTTTTTTTATTTTGTTACATCCAACCCATTAATCCTTGATATATTACGATGTCATTTTACAAACATAATAGTGTCCCATGCTCCTTGTATTTGCCATTTCAACATGTATCCAAAATCAAAACTTTCATGGAGATTATACTTAATTTCCCATCCTTCCTAGATTAACTCACTATATTTGTCCATATAATTCATGATGATGAACCTCTAAGTACATCCCCTTCTGACAACCATGCTTATAGTGAAGAACTTAGGGATACTTTCCCTTGTGATGACAAGTCTTCCCTTTGATACCTCATGATGTTGGCATGCTTTACGATGATGAAATCATCCATGCAACTCATGGTAGCTTTCTTATCTTATTCCTTTTGTGCTTGACATTAATGACCTATTTTCTATTGATAAATCATGTCCTATTGTTTATAGTTAGAATATTAGTAGTGAAGCTAGGATTATTGAATTTGATGGATATATCTATATACTTTTCTACATGTTAGGTCTTTCATTTTTGCATACTATGAGCATATGCAAGATATTACCTTCTTGATGGATGCACTTGGGAAAAGTTTATTTGGAAAATAATCGTATTGGTTTGATTTATTTCATGCTTCTTTTATTTCATTCAATTTCTTAGCAGACGAATCCATGCATTTATTTACTTGTAATGCTAGACAGTATCATTATGATGATATGAGTTTTCCATCATGTAGTGACCACACCTTAGATAATACATGGAACCTCCTACAATTTATCGTGGTACATCATCCTTTGGTATCCATTGTGATTCCCTTAGTCCTTCATATGAAGCTAGTATGAATTTGTCTATTAATAAATCCTAAGGTTTATGTAGTAGAGTATCCTTATTTTTGCACTTGTTTTGGCTTACAAAACCTTATATCCTCCAAGACTATCTAATTACTAGAATAAGTAGGATAATAGCTTAAATTCATATTCTAGTAACTTCTACAAGAAAATTCTTAGTTATTAGAAATCAATCATGCTCCTTGTATTCATTGTTTCAATATGTATCCAAACGCAAACCTTTCATTTAGTTTGTTCTCACTTTCCCATCTATCCTAGATCAACTCGCTAATTTTTCCATACAATTCATAGTGAATGATAACTTTTTCCTACATGGTATAAGATGATGACTTGTTCTAAGTACTATGCCTTCTTGTAATGATGCTTCTAGTGATGAACATGGAGATGATTGACCATATGATGTGAATTATTTTCCTTTGATACTTCATGATGTTTTCATGCCTTATGATAATGATATCCTTCATGCAACTCATGATAGCCTTCCCCTAAAACTCTTGATTTTTTTTGCAAGACCTTAAATGACTCATTGACTATTAATAGATAAAATTATTTTTTTATAATTAGCATTATTAGTGAACCAAAGATTAATACATTTGATGGATATGGATATGCTTTCCTAGATGTTAGGTCTTTCCCTTTTCATACTATGAGCATGTAAAAGATAATAACTTCTTAATGGATGTAATTAGGGAATATTTATTTAGAAATTGTTTGATAAATATTATGCTTCTTTTACTTCATTCCATTTTCTAACAAGCATATCCATGCATTTTTTTACTAGTATCCTTAGAGTGTATTGTTATGCTAATATGAATTTTATAACCTCTAGTGGCTACAACCTAGGTAATACTAGAGCACCTCTTATATTTTCTCATATCACATATCCTTTGGTGTTCACAATTATTCTTCTAGTACTTCATATTATCCTAACATGACCCAAATTATTTAACAAAGAGAACTTGATCCTTTTGAGAAATTATTTTAGGCTCCAAATGACTCTTAATACACATGTGATCATCATGAAATACACTACACCTATTTATCCATCTCGATGAAACTAGCACACATGACCATTATTCTTATTATCACTACGTGAAAAATTAAAAGAAGAGGGAAATGACTACAAAATTGCAAGTTTAAAGAAATATATCACAAGCTTATATGTTGATATATGATCATCCTTCGTATATTTCATTGTATCCTCATGACTAAATTATATAGCATTGACATAAAGCATGTGGGGAAATAAATCACCCTATAATAAGTGTTGCACAAACGGTTGTCGTTGCACCAAAAGATCGACTTGTTAATGCCTGATACAACTGCTAGAGTTAATGAATCCACAGGAGGTGGTTAAGCCATGTCATGAACTCGAGTGTTGCACTGCACAACACAAGGAGACCAAGGGCACACACCTTGCAACAATCCCCCCAACACAAGCGAGGGGTTAAAACCTATGACCTAGGCTCTGATACCAATTGTTGCATAGACGGTTGATGTTGCACCAAAAGATCGACATGTTAGTGCTTGATACAACCGCCAAAGTTAATGAATCCACTAGAGGCGGTTAATCCATGTCACGAACCCAAGCGTTGTGTTGCAAAACACAAGGAGACCAAGGGTGCACACCTTGCAACAATAAGGTCTAAAGTCTAACCCTAGTTCAAGAGTTAAACCTAGACCTAATATCTAGTTAAGGATAAAATAAAACCAAGATTTGAGTAAATGAGAGAGAAAGTGAAATAGGTGAAAAGGAAATAAAATGTTTTATATTTTACAACATGATGATAATTTTGACCTCTTTGATTGACTACATATGACATATGATAGAAAACTCAAGTATGGTACCCAAAAAGTGATTAAGACACTGAGAGGGAGATGTTTTGAGAATCCTAATTCTTGGGATAGATATGCATTTGTAGTGCGGTCCTAATCCTACAATGCACATGTAACCTCGTCTAATTGCATGGTTTAGTCTTGTTTTCCTATTGCCTTGTGGAATTTTCTCAAATATGGAAATACCTTTATTTGACAAATTGGTGGTGCTAAAACACACCTTTGAGGGGATTCTATAAATAGCTCGGGAAGACCATTGACTTCCTTGATATGATGTAACATAGTAAAAAAATATCCAATAATGAATGCAAATGATGATGCAACAAAGATTAAGTGAAATGAGACTTATCTAAGACTAAAGCTAAGACTACTACAACTAAATGTAGATGCTATTTATATGATTTAATGATTAAAATGATCAAGTTTGATCTCATTAAATATATTTTTGACACAAAACTTGCGACCTTTGATGAACAAGTCAATATGTAATGGTCATATCCTAGAAAAATTGGCATGAGAAGAAAGAAAATTTAGTATTTAAGCTAGGAGAACTAGACTTTAGGCACAATCCTATCTAAGGGAAATGATCTAGTGAATATAGCATAGTCTAGGGAGGTGGAATGCTAAATAAATGGATTGGTCATGTTCTAAGTCAAGATGGATAAGACAAATTTGAGGATAGGTTGAGAGTTAGGGTTAGTTAGTGCACCAAAGTCAAATTAAATGCTAAGACCATGAATTTATGACATCCATACAAACTAGTGTAAGCAATGTAAAGGAAATAAACACGCCCTTTATAAATATCTAAGAGTTGTATAAATTAAATATGATTTAAAACCCTAGATAAACAAAGAGTTGAGTATGATAAACTTGTTAAGATAAATTAACTAAGATAAAAAAATGAACATGTGCTAAAATAGAAATGAGATATAGATTAGGGAGCATACCTTGATTTCAACAAAAGATATACCTTGACTAATGTCACACAAAAATTGAGGACTTATGATTGAAATTTAAAATTGGATTCTAGATCATAGAGCTAAGATGACTAAAATATAAAAGGTGAGTTTCTAGGATGCAATATAGTAATGATATTATTTAGGATGTGTGATCCCATCCTAAGAAAAATAGACCTTTGATACCTACAAAACCTATTTTCCAAATGTATATCTAAAGTAAGGAAAAATGGGTTGTGCTAAGGAGTATCAAGGAACCTATAATCCAAGAATAGAAGTTCGGCACTTTCTTATGCCTTAATCAAGCTCCATATTTAATTTAATAGTAGTAAAAGAGATGAAGTGAAACAATGGATGTTGTTGAGCTGATTGTTGCTATATTAATGTTCAAGCCCATAAAAAATTGATGAGTGGTTATATTTAAATATGTCTTTGGATTGAACCTTGACAGTGGATATCAATTGTTGATAGTTGATGATGCTCAATCTCAACAAATAAAGATTGGTGATAGAATCATGCAATAAGATAAAGGGTTGAGTTTAATTGGTTAAAGCATTGGGTTCTCATTATAGAGATCTAATCTCAAATCCCTATAAGGACATCTAATATGGAATTCTAAGTGGTGACTTGGTCTTCCATAGTTGGCTTCTAATGTGGATGTGGTTTCTAAATAAACTGGATTTCTAAGTAGTGACTCTTGATCTTTGATAGGTGATTTATCATGTGTGTGCTCATAAGGAGCTTGTATTAGTATATAAGTGCTTGCAAGAGTTGGTATTGGTCTCACATAGATGCTTGTATTCAAGACGAATATTTGTAAACATTATTCAAGAGAAAAAAATGATTACTAGATGATAAATGAATACAAATTGAATGCCTTTACATACCACTAAACAATAATCTTGCAAAATCTGTACCAAATCATCTCATTGTGGGAGTCAACGAATTTTTTTTTTTAAAAAAAAAATTCAAGGGATAAATCCATGTGTAGGACTTATATCATGCTCCCAATATTGACCTAAGACAAGGGGTGGAAGGATGTAGGGAATGAGTGTCCATGTATGAAGGATGCAATAAATGCCAAGTGCATGGGAATGCGTGTGAAAACACATGAGATAAGACCAAATGTGTGTAAAGATAGATGGGTGAAGGATTAGGGAATGAACCCAACTTTGCACAAGATTGTACCATTACCATGTGTAATTGTATTATGTCATTCTCTCAAAATGGACCCAAAACTAAATGAAAATTAGCACATGGGCATACAAATTTCACTATACAAATGTTTAATTACATGATGATGAGATTAAATAAAAAGTAGATCATTAATATAAAATCAAAGAATCTAATATTAATTCATAATTAAATAACTTTTAGTATGTTGATGACATTGAATGACTCACAAAAACCCGCCAAAAAAAAGATTAAATGAAAAAAAAAAAAAAATTTATACACCAAACATTTATACTCTCAATTTAAAAAAAGCTTGTACCATAGAAAAAATCTCATACTATCATTTTATAAAAAATGATATTTTCATGTTCCTAAACCTATTGTACTTCAATTGTCTTGTCATCAAAATTTAATAGTTGGATGAACATCTTTAAACATTTTTATCGTTAAATAAAATCACCATTTAATAGTTATAGTTTTTCGCGTGTATGTACAAGTTTTCTAAGTTATCTAAGCTAAGTTAATGTTTTCAACATGGGATGTTCAACTTTCCACGGACCAACTTGGTCCAATGGACCGACTTGGTCCAATGGACCGACTTCTTTCTTAAAAATTCAATGGTAAGAGTGTGTTCATGTACTTCTAAACTTTTGTTTTATGTCATTTTGTGTAAATATTATAAGATCTGGTATATAAAATTGATTTTTCATTTTATTTAGATTATTTTAGTATGTGTTGGTTTATATTTTTAGGTGATATTGATATTGTGAATTAAGATATATGATATGGTTTTATCTATTAAATTTAATTTTTAAATTTTGTATTTTAAAATTAATATTTTTGAAAATTAGTTAGGGGTTAATAGTCACGTGGATTAATTTTATAAGTATTCAACAATTACATGGAATTGTTTAGGGTCTTTAGTTTTTTTAGAAATGTGGTCTATTATGTATCTACAACTAAGATTTGGAATTGTCACTGATCACACAACTCGCCACATCGACAAGATTAATGAGAAGTGTTCTTAAAATGAATTTTTAAAGATTCAAGCAAAACTCAATCATGAAATTCGTAGTAGTCAAACAAAAAAATATAATTTGTTATTAGAACAATATTATGTTATTATTTAAAATATAATGTATATGTAACTTAAATGATCTCAATTCTTTTTGGTAACCATAAATCTTGTTCGCCAACACAAATGGCCCAATAGTTGAACACAAATTATAATAGTTATAAAACAACACATTATTTTTTTAAAAACAACTTATATTCAACTTAAATGATCATAATTTTTTTTTACTTTCACATTTCATGATAAAATACAAGGTATTTATTGTGCTCAACTTTTGTGTTTGTGTTACCAAAAAATATATAATATGAGTTACTCCGATGCATATACATTGCAACCTCAATAGTTGTACACATAAGAATAGTATTTTTCTATATAATAACAATACTTGTTTAGATGAATGCCTTATTTTATAAATGGCATGCTTATATTGGATGGTTATGATATTTTATATGAAGCAAAAAAAATTATCTATCTTGTTAATGAATGTATTTATGATTTTTTATATGATATTTATAAGTTATCATGTATTCATATGGATTAATTATTAATAATTTATGGTATAAATATGTTGCAAGACTATCCTATAATCACAACTACTATGCCAACAATAGGACCCTACCCAACTGTTGGCCCCTCTCCCTTATTATCATATCAACATATAGGGGAGAGGTCCTACTAGTTGTGCACACTAACTTTGCGAGTATGTAGTGGTTACATGGATAATTGTAGGACCTCCATTTTTTTGAATTGTGAATTAGCCTCTTATCTATCTACAACTAAGGTTTGGAGGTGTGACTCATCATGCAACTTGTCACATCAACACATCTAGTGAGAAGTGTCTTAAAATTGGATTTTTAAAGGTTGAACCAATATTTAATCATGGTATCCTTAGTAGTTGAACAAAAAAATATCATTTGTTGTTATAATAATATTTAGATTGTGTGATAAGGATAAGTATTTAAGAGTATTTTTAAGTGATTAGAATCTAAGGTTAAAATTAGAAGGATTGTTTGAATCAAGAGAACTTAAAATTTATAATTTTATATCTAGGTAACACACACTATACTATTACATCATTACATCATATATACATCTTAATTGCATGTTTGGGTTGATTGCAATGCCTTATTCTTTTCTATAGGGGCTTGACTACTACTAAGAAAAGCTAGTGATTCCTCCTCTTGTCTTACAAAAATCCACATTATGCTTCTAAGCATTACCCCATTTAGAAGTGGTATAAAGAATACACAAGTGTATTTGAAAGGCTATTTCAACATAATACCATGCCGCATCACACAAATAAATCTTCATGATACAACCTAATCCTATACTAGGCCGCACAATGTAACCTTGCCTATAGTAGTACAAATCTCATAACAACTCTATTGCACCCTCTTGATCTCCTTTCCTACATTAGTCATATGATAAGAGATTTCAAAATTTATTTGATCTAAATACAAATTATACTTGCATTCTATCATAAACCACACATAACAAGAATGGAAGAAGGAACAACCACATGAAAGAGAGAGAGTTAAAAACATCAAAACCAATACATTTTTAGCAAGAAAATAATTATAATATATTATCAAGCTCTAATTCTTAACATGTAGATCAACACTCTCAACCAAAGACAAAAAATGCAAGACATAACCTTCTATAAAAATGAGAAATCATTGGTGATATCCTCACGAGACCAGTCCAAGAAAAAATGAGAGGCACACTTCTCACTCCATTCTCCTCAATATCTACTCAAAAATAAATTCAAGCCTCCAATTATTTACACTAAGTTCCACTCATAATGAGAAAGTGCAAGATATGAATAACCTCCATCATAAGCCTTTTATTTATACACAAGGGATCAACAAGCAAAGGAAAACTGACTATTTCCTCACCATAATTATTTAATTCCAATAACACCAATAAACAATGTACCTAATTCATAAATAATTAATGCACAAGCATCTCCAAGGTGGTTGCCTAAGTTTTCCACCAAGACAAGTGACAACATGTTTTGGAAGGTACCAATATTGCTTCTTCCAATCCTAGCAATCAATTTTGTCTTACACATGTTACCTAAGCCTTTAATACTTTTTATAATATTGAATGTATTTTACAATAATCTCCACCCATTAAATGCATTATTCCAACTATCCCAATAAACCACGTGTCCACTAATCCATAACCTCTCAAAATTAAATGTATTTTTTTCAAGTGTCAATGACATTAAATGTATATGCAATGTTATACACAAAAATATCTAGGAATATATTGAGTTGTTCCAAATTATGAGGCCATACATAAGGACCAACACTTTAAAAAATATCAAATTTCTAGGAAATGTGTACAATATGTATCCCAACAATTTTGATTCTTAATCACTCTCGAGTTATTGAGTTTCTTAATGATATATCTAGATTTAATTTTTGCATTCAATAGACTTGATTATTTTAACTAGATATAGATTATCATAGGGATATAAGTGTAAATGAGCACTTTATTTCCATATACAAATTGGTGAACCTAATATTTCTTATTGTCTAGATCTTTGACTAAATCTACCTCATTCAATATAAATTGTCATAATCCCTATCAATGATTAATGTACAAGCATATACATGCACACACATATATAGTGTTTCAATGTGTATTCTCATATTATTACATATAGTCCATTAATCATTTGATAATATGATGTCATTTTACAAATATAATGGTGCTTAATTACCTCCATAAGGATCTAGTAGTGAAAAATATTCATTAGTATGAGGTTTTAAAAAATGATCCAAAGCAAATAAAAGCAGTTATTTTTTTAACAAAATAAAATTTCTCAAGGTTAACATCAAGGTCAAAGTTTGGCTTTGCTCCACTCTGCAACTTTCCCGCCTATGCTTTTTTGAAATTTCTCTGTTTTTGTTTTGACTTGACTGCCTGATGGGTCGGTTGGATGGGGGGGGGGGGTAAGACTCCCCTTTCTAAGATTGGTGTCCCTTTGTATGGTGTTGTGTCTACCTTCATAACAACTAGCAAAATTCCTCAAGGTTAGCATCAAGGTCAAGGTTCGGCTCTACTCCGCTCTACAACTTTCCCACCTATGCTTTTTTGAAATTCCTCTATTTCTATTCTGACTTGACTGCCTAATGGGCCGGTTGGGCAGGGGGCTCAGTAAGGCTCCCCTTTCCAGGATTGTTGTCCCTTTTTTTGGTGTTGTGTCTACCTTTGCAGCTTCCAATTTTGTTGTTCCCCATGTTGGTTCCCCCTCTCGTACCTCTTGGCCTTCACTTGCGAGAAAGACAATCAATACTTCTGGAAAGATGCCTCTGTCCTCGTCCTTTAGTTTGGACTCTTTCTTCTCTGAAGAAGAATCAACCTCTTTTGTGGATAAACTAGTGGGTGTTAGCTCACCAACTATGGGTAGACTGAACACGAAGTTTGTTTCCTGTTTAGTAATTGGTAGAGAAGTTGATGTCCCTGAAGCGTTGATGATTAAGGCTATGGACGGCCTCAAGCTATCATTGATTGGAAAATTCCTAGTGTATCACCTGAATATTGAACAGGTAAGGTTTTGGGCTACTTCTATTTGGAGCTTAAAAGGAAGTGTCTCTATTAGTGCAATTCCCAAAGGTATCTTCCTTTTTCCTTTGTTGCATATGAAGATATGTTAAAAGTTCTAACAGGAGGCCCATGGGCTTTCAATGCTGGTTTTAATAATTTTCTCTCATTGTGTAAATGGAAACCAAGCTTTGACCCTTCTGCTAACTTGGGTGCTACAACTCCTACATGGGTATGCCTTCCTAGGCTATCCCTTGAGTTTTGGGAGTTGGTCATATTTAAAGGGATTGCCAACTCTTTTGGAAGCCTCCTGGTTGTTGACAAGATAACCCAAGAAAAGACTTGTTTAGTATATGCTCAAATTTGTGTTAATGTAGTTGTTAACATTGTTCTGCCGACCTTAGTGCTCCTTAAGTCAAAGTTTGGAAACTGGTTCCAACCTCTTGAGTATGAAAATACTAGACAATTTTGTCAGTCCTATAAGAAATTTGGCCATCTTATTGACTCATGTAATAAGAGGCCCCAAGATGTGTTTAAAGGTGGCAATCATTCCTTAATCGAGCCTAAGATTAAAGATTCCATGGTTGATATTGAAGCCCCCCTCAAGGAGGATGTGAGTGTTTAGGAGGGTGTTGTAGTTCTAAAAAATCCTCCATCTAGGAATGATGAAATTTCCTTAGACTAGGATGCTGCTTGTCAAGAGCCTCTTGTTGTCTCTCAGGTCTTCGAATGTAAGGAAAGTAAGGAAAGAGCCTCAAGGGAAGGAATTCTAATCCCTAAACTTAATCAAGGTATGAAATCAAAGGTAGATGAGGAGACTCTTAATGAAAAATCAAATGAGGAGTTCGAAATGAGTCATAGGGTGGCCAATGAATTGGATCATGATAAGGTTGATTTTGGTGCTATTGATGTGGAAGCAATGGAGGAAGGGAAAATTCCTGCTAAAGTTCCTTTTGCTCCTTCACAATCCTTTGGTGACATTTCTTTATTATCTCAGAAGTAGGATGGGAATCTAAATGATTCATTAGCTATCTTAGGTTTTCCCCCTCATCCTAGTGATAGAGAAGATGAAGATGACTAGACACAAGCTACAAGTAAGTCAAAAAAGAAAAAGAAACCGGATGTAGGAGGAGGAAATAAGGATGAAAGACCTTTTCAAAAGGAATCTAGAAATAAAGATATAGTGTGTGATGTAGCTTCAAGAAAAAAAAAAACTTTGGACTCCACGGGTCTTAAGTCTAGAAAGAAGTGATGCTAGTTGTTTTCTTAATTGCCTCCCAGTGTTTCTGTCATAGACTTGTTTTGAAAATGAAGATTCTCTCCTGGAATGTTAGGGGCCTTAATAGCCCTTATAAAAAAAATTTGGTCAAAACATGTATATTGGATAACAAAGTGGAAATCCTACTCCTTCAAGAAACTAAAATGAAGAAAGAGACCTTTGACAAGGCTATTTTGAAAATTTGGCCTAGCGAATTAATTTTTGAGTGGCTTGCTGAAGGGGAATTGGGGGGAATAGTCACCTTGTGGAATCTCTTGAAATTTAAAGGTTCTAGGGGATTTACCATAAAGAATAGTCTAATGGTGTCTTTGGAAGGCCTATCTTCCTCAAAAAATGGAATTTAATTAATATTTATGCTCCCAATTTCAGTAGGGATAGACTATAGTTATGGGATTTTTTGAATGATGTTTTAAAGAGCAGAATGGAGGACTACTGGATGTTGGGTGGTGACTTCAACTTGCCGCTTTTACCCTTAGAGAAGTTGGGGGAGGAGTTGGATGAATACTCAAAAAGTATGATAGAATTGGCTAGCTTCTTTAACTCTATTGGTCTAATTGATGTCCCCCTTTTAGGTTCCAAGTTCACATGGTCCAATAGAAGGCTTGGCAATCAGCTGATTCAAGTTAGTTAAGCTCGATAGGTTCCTTGTCTCTTCTAATTGGAATATTTCGCAACACCTCTCCCTCTTTTCCCTTCTAAGATTTGGTTTTGATCGTAATGCCATCTTGCTTAATAGGAATGTTGATCCAAATAAAGGCCCCTTCCCCTTCAAATTTGAATTAATGTGGAATCTCCATCTTGAATTCGCTACCCTTATTGAGAATTGGTGGTTTGAACCTACGGTTGGCACCCCTATGTTTCGCCTAGTGGAGAAGCTGAGAAGAATTAAATAAAGAGTGAAAGGTTGGAACAAATTAACTTTTGGTAACATCTTTGATACTAAAAAATTCTTGGGGGACAACTTAAAGGAAGTGCAGGATAAAATAGAGGCTAGTATGGTTTAAGGTCAACAAATAGGAGGAGATTTTTTGGAATAAAAAATCTTAGGTTCAGTGGCTTTCTAAAGGGGACAAAAATACCAAATTCTTCCACCAATCCACTATGAAACACAAAAGCAAGAACATGATAAGACAACTTAAGAAAGATGATGGCACAATGGTGATTGTTGAACGTGAAATTGTTGAGGAAGTTGTGAACTTCTACTCCTCCTTCCAGAATGATCTAGGAGATGCTAATCAAGTATTTGATGATATTCTTCAAGTGATTCCTAAAGTTATTACTAAACAATATCTAAAGGTTATGACAAGTGTTGTTTCTCTCTAGGAGGTTAAATAGGTTGTCTTTTCCTTTGGGGCTTACAAAGCCCTGGGGCTAGATGGGTTTCCTTTGACTTTTTTTTCAGATTTACTAGGATATTGTGAATACTGACCTGCTAAATGTAGCTAGAGATTTCTTTAGATCTAGAAGGCTTCTTAATCAAATGAATGCCACATTCATTTCCCTTATCCGTAAGGAGGAAGATGCCTCATCCATGAAGGACTTTAAACCCATCAGTCTGTGTAATACAGTGTATAAAATCTTCTCAAAGATAATTATGTTAAGACTAAAAGTTATGTTAAGTAAAATGATAGGCCCAAATCAGAAAGGATTTGTTCAAGGAAGAAACATATTAGATGTTGTCATTAACACCCATGAAATCCTTCACTCAATGGACCTAAGTAAAAACTCGGGGATGGCTCTGAAAATTGACATATCAAAGGCTTATGACAGAGTCTCCTAGATGTTTCTTTTTGTTGTTCTTAAGAAATTTGGAATTGATGGAAGATTCCTCAAGCTGCTCACTGCATGTGTGACCACCCCTAAGTGCTCAATTCTTGTGAATGGAGTCCCCCAGGATTTCTTCTCATGTGTTCGAGGTCTTAGACAAGGAGACCCTCTCTCCCCCTATTTGTTTATAATTGTTTTAGAGGTCCTTGGAAGGAATATTCAAAAACTCATTGATTCTAAAGTGTTGAAAGGAGTCAAGGATACATAGTCCCTCTTGCCTGACTCTCATCAACAGTTTGTTGATGATACCATTTTGTTTGGAGAAGCCTCGGTGGGTGAAGCCAGTTAGTGGAAATTTGTTTTAAATGACTATGCTTTTGCCTCGAGTCAGTATATCAATTATAATAAGAGTAAGTTATACTTATGTTGCGCTAATCAAATTATGAAAGAGAGAGTGGTGCAGATTTTGGGCTGCAAGGAAGTTGTTTTTCCTTTTGCTTACCTTGGTCTCCCTCTAATTTCAAGAAAACTGGAGAATAATTATTGGAATCACTTAATTGAAATAGTCCAAAAAAAATTGGATGGATTGAAAGGTAAACTCCTAATCCAAGCTAGGAAGATCCAATTGCTAAAATATTCTCTCCAAAACATCCCAGTCTACTATTTGTCTCTATTTAAAATCCTGACCTTTATTATGGAAAAAATTGAACAAATTTAGAGAAGATTCATGTGGTCTGGCATGGAAGAAAAAACTAGATTGGTGTTGGTAGGTTGGGAGAAAGTGTGTACCCCAAAAAATGTTGGCGGTTTGGGGATAAGGAGAATCAAAATATTCAACAAAGCTCTCATAGCCAAGATGGGGTGGAGTCTTTTGGAAGGGACTAAGGATTGGGTTAAGATCTTCCAAGATAAATATCTCAGGAACAAAGAACCTGGTTGTTTCCTCACCTCCTCTAATCTGCCTTATGACTCTATCTTTTGGAACCACCTTATCAAAACCAAAAGTGTACTAAAATTGGGAGTGAGAAAGCGTATTGGCAATGGGAAGGATACTAATTTCTGGAAGGACCCTTGGGTTGTTGAGCCCTCTCTCTCTTCTTTAGATGGTCTCAACCCCCTGAAATAGACTTTTTCTAGAATTTATGGTAAAAAGGTGGAAAATTACATTAATTGGGAGGTTGATGAACCAAAATGGTTAGATTTTAATAGCCTACTTAGAAGTGCCAACTTCAGAGGTCAAAGATAGCATAACTGGGAGCCTATGGTGCAAAGGCTAAACAACCTCATTGGGGAGGCAAATTGGTTCTCTAAAGATAGGAAAGATGAATGGTTGTGGATTATGAACCCCTCTGGATGCTTCTCAATAAAAAATGCTTATAAGGAGTTGGAGAATCCTCTAATTGATTGCAGATATCTTCATTGAAACAAGGTGTGGATAAAAAAACTAACTCTGAAAGTTAACTATTTTTAGTGGGCAACCTCCCATGGCAGAATCTTAACTATTGATAATCATGTTCGAAGGGGGTTCTAGTTAGTTAACAAATGTTTCCTATGTAAGCAGGAAGAAGAGTTTGTTATGCATCTATTCTTTCATTGTCTATACTCTAGAGAAGTCTGGTTCTTTTTCCTCCCATTGCTGCTCACGGATTGGGTTTTCCCCCCACCATGAAGTCATAGTTGAAATTTGGTCTTATAGTCCTTACTCCAATAAGATTATATTGGACCTCTAGAACCAAGCCCCTCCTTTCATAACTTGGGGAATCTGGAAGGAAAGGAATAATAATATTTTTAGGGAAACTGAGAGAAACAATCATGATCTATGTATGTTTATAAAAGGCTCGGTATAGGAAAATGTGGAAGTTGGAGGGTACAACTATTCAAAATTCTGGCCCACATATAAAGAATTAAGAATCAAGTAGATATGGGGTATAAAGATCTTATCAATATCAGTTGGTCTACTCTTTTAGCTAGAAAGACAACAGTGTGGACTCCTCTTGAGAGGGAATGGATTAAATGCAACATTGATGGGTGTTCAAAAGGAAATCCTGGCATTTTCGGGGTAGGGGGTTTGCTGAGAAATCACCTTAGAGACTATATAGTGGGATATGGAAAAAAATTAGGTTTTTGCACCAACAACATAGCTGAGGCAATGGCAGTGTGGGGAGGAATCAAGATGCTAAGAGACTTCAATTTTTAGAAGGTCATCTTAGAAGGAGACTCAAAATTAATAGTTGACATATTGAAAGGTGGTGCAATGGTTCCTTGGTAACTAAAGGACATAATTGAAAATTGGAAGGAACTTATGAAATTATTCACTCTTTAACGTATCCAACATGTGTTCAAGGAAGGTAATATTTCTGCTAATAGTGCTGCCAATGCGATCCTCGTGTGCAATACGTGGACCCAATGGGAGTTTAACCAGTTGCCTTCGACAATGAAAGATAAAGTGCTTAAAGAAAAATATGATAATGTTTATAATTTATAAGGTTGAGATAAGGGATCAGTATAGGGGGACTTTAAGACTTGATGATGAAAGGGGCGCATATATTAATGATGGCATTATTGATATGATATATATGGAGAAGATATCCCTAGGTGAGATATTTAATTTCTATTTCATTCCCAAGAACACCCAGAATCACATGGTTTATTTCTTTGCTAAGGCTTGTGTCAAATCACAATGTTTCGATGTGAATAATGTTATTTCCCACCTCCTAATCGAAAATCAAGTTGTAATGAAAAAATTGGACTCATTTATTGTCGATAAAGGAAATCATGCTAATTCTATCTTGGGAACCATGTTAAAGGTCTCTTCTTTTAGCAGGTTCTTGATATTCATTTCAAATAGAGTTCACCATCAAAATAACTTTTTTTGCGTGCTTTGTAAGGCTTGTTGGGTGTCTGGGTGTTGTGGTGGTATGAAGAAAGGGTTGCAGAAGAATAACTCTAAAATTTTACAGAGTTCCAAAATGGGAGGGACAAGAAAATGAACCAAACCTCCCAATTGCTCAGCTCTCAAGCAAAATTATGAACTCTGGAGGTTGTTCTATAGGGTGGGAATGGTTCCATTGTTTGAGGCTATGAAAGGGTATAATGAAAGCCCGACGGTGAAATTCACTAACTCTTGGAGAAAAGGATGGGTGACCATAGGGGTGGTAGAGTTTGAGGTCATTGCTAAGCTCATTGTGGAGGCGACAAGTCTGGATAATGAGAAGAAAGGTTGCCAAGAAAAGTGGAGTTGACTACCAGGTGTTTATGGACAATTTTCTTCATGACGGTGAGAAACTCATGTAGTTTCAGAATGGGTATTCATAGCTTGAACTTTCACTACCTTTTTCTCTAATTAGTATGTTCGTTATGAGATATTTTACTTTAGAAGGAAGATACATGACCATCCATGCTTCACTTTCCCCTGCTCAACCACATTTTCCATAATGAATGCATTAACCTTCCCTTTTGCTTGCTATGATCCTTGCAAAAAAATATTGAGAATGGTACGACTCCCCCATTGCACCAAGGTCTCAGGTTTGCCCTCTACAAGTATTCCCTAGCTAATAACCCCCATGGAAACCCTTTGGCTGCTAGGCAGGACATCCATAATAAAAATTTCAAGGAGGAAGATGAACTTTTGGTTGCTGATAACCCCAATATGGAGCCTAACCCTAGGCCTCTACCTCAGATTAATGTCCCAAAGGAGAATTCCCCTGTGAATGCCACCCCCTTGGCTGCTAATAGTTCCAAATGCTCTACCACTATGGGTAAGAAGGCTTCTATGAAAAATTCCTTTGACCTTGAATTGGTTAAGGCCACCCCGAGGAAGTGGAAGCATTCATCACTGCTCCTTGAACCACCAAGGGCCAAGAATCTGAAAATGTACCTAAAAAAATAGAGTGTGGTCATTACCATAAATGAAGACCAAGAGGGGAATCAATGGGAAGAATTGGACGAAGGGCATTCGGGCTTGTTTAATGGAGGTCGAATATCGATGCGTTTAGCTAAGGTCACATCTTTGGATAATAAGGGAAAACAAAAAGCCATTGTCCAAAAAGAGGAGGAACAAATGGTGGTTGAAGAGTTTGAGCCACAAGTGGATAATGATAATGAGGACATGGATTCAAAGAGACTATGTATGATATGGGAGAGGAAGACTTGGAGGAGGAAGATGTTGGAAGGGAAGAGGATCATAGGGTTGCTATGATGAAAACCACTGAAACGGAGAACAAAGCCATTGTCACTAATTCCCCTGAGGATTCTAACATTGATTTTCTTAAAAGTAGGATGAAGTTTATGCAAGTATAGACGGATGACATGGAGAAGGCTATCATCACCTTGATGAAGGTCACCAACGGTCTCATGCATTGGGCCATGGTGGGTACAGTCTCTGGACAAACCAAGATAAGGAAGATGCTCAAGAAGCTGGGGAAGAGTGAAGAAAAGGACTGGGAAGATGAAGAGGGCCCTGATTGGAGGGAGTTTGTTTCCCAAATTGGTGAATACTAAGACCTGATAGCCAATGCCAAGTAATGGCATTGTTTCTCTATTGTTTTAATGGCTACTCTAAAAATTTTGACTATTAGTTTTATTATCCTGGACTGCTATTATATTATAGCTTTGTTATGGTTAAATACCTGCTAGACTTTGTTTAACCTTATTAATGGTTTGCATACTATCAGTTGAATTAGTATGGGTATTCTATTTTTTATTAAGCTTATTATGGTTCTATGGTTACAATTATGGATACTCAACTTGCAAGCCATCTTGGCTTCTAAAATTTGTTTGCTATTGTTTTTTTGGTGGTGGTTGGTGCTATTTTTCCCAACCTGTTTCTCCTTTTGTTGTTTTGGTTGTGTAACCACATGATCAGGGCCCTTTCCTTGCTTAATTAATCAAAAAATAAATAAATTCATTTATCCCAATAGGATACAATTTTGGAACTATGGGTTCCCCTAGAGGAGTGCTCTTGAAATTATCATGGCAATATTGTAACCACTATAAAGAAAATAAACCTCTACTCTTCACAAAGGAGTGTTTTTTCCTAATACATGAAATATTAAATTTAAAACAAATACTCTTAGATTTTCTCATTTTAATTCCTCTTTCAAGTCCTCCTAGTGAATGAGTAGGGACATAATGACATCTATATAAAGGAACAAGTAGGGTAGGTTATACTAGTAGAGGCTTGTATGGGTGTTGTAGTGATCAAATTGAGGAAAATCAAATGTAGAAGATAATGGGGACTTAATAGTGAGCAATTGGAAAAACCATTAATTATATCTACTTTATGTACTTGTTCTTTTGTTGATTAATAGCATTTTGGTAAATGGGAATTTTTTCGTTACTAGTTATTAATAGTGATCAATTAGAAAAACCATTAATTGTATCTACTTTATGTGCTTGTTCTTTTGTTGATTAATACAATTTTGGTAAATGAGAAACTTTTTGTTACTAGTTGTTTTTTGGGTTCTAGCCTTTTATCTGGGCAGGGGTCTAGCCAAACCCCAACGAATTTTGTTTTAGGCACCCCACCCCTTTCTAGTTGTAGTAGGGTAGTGCACCCCCCTTTGTTTCATGGAATGAAATAAAGTGCGATAGAAGGAGGGCCCCCAAGTCACCCTAGGTCACCTTGGGTGGGAGGGAATAGTTGTGATGGATGGGAGCAAGGGGTGGGTGGGAAGATATAAGATAACAAGTGGGTGGGAAAATATAGTTCCAAGAATAGAAGGTCCTCAGGGGGGGTTATATTCATGAAGTGTCATTTCTAATCCTTATTGTGAAATATTAATGTGCATAATTGTTCTTAAATACAAGCTTATTTCCTTCTACCTATCTCAAATAATGGAGATTCAACCAATACCAACTAAATCTTCTCTTTGGATTCCTCATTCTAATCATACTCGAAGTCCTCAGTATCACTACTGGATTGACTCTAGGTAGAAAAATTGCCTACACTTAGCTCTACTACTTATGGTGTTGTATAAGCATCTGAGTAAGCGAACCAATTAATGATCTACCAGTCTAGATCAACAATAATAGAAAGGGTTTCTTGGGCACAATCAGCCCAATAAACTATTGCTACTCTTAGTTCCACCTCTGTTAGTGGTTAAGCATCCCAATTTTCCCAAGGTTAAAAATGTAGGATAAATCCTAAGGTTTATGTTTCTCCTTATTTTTGCATTTTTTTCTTACAAAAAATTATATCCTCTAAGAATATCTAATTGTTAGAATAGTAGGATAATAGTTTAAATTCATATTCTAGTAATTTCTACAAGCAAATTCTTAATTATTATCAATCACTCATGCTCCTTGCATTCATTGTTTGAATATGTATCCAAAATAAAATATTTCATGTAGATTATTCCCACTTTCCCATTCATCCTATATTAACTTACTAGATTTTCCATATAATTCATGATGAATGATACTTTTTCCTACATGGCATAAGGTGATGACTTGCTCTAAGTACTTCACCTTCTTATAATGATGCTTCTGGCGATGAACATAGAGATGATTGTTCATGTGATTTGGCATATTTACCTTCAATACTTCATGATGTTTTCATACCTTTTTATAGTGATATCCTTCATGCAATTCATGATAGTCTTCCCATACAACTCTTTATAATTTTTTCATAACCTTCATGACTAATTGACTATTAATAGATAAATTTTATTGTTTATAATGAGAATTATTAGTGAACCAAATATTGATATATTTTATGGATATGGTGATGCTTTCCTAGATGTTATATCTTTCATTTTTCATACTATGATCATGTAAATGATAATCACTTCTTAATAGATGCATTTATGGAAAGTTAACTCATAAAAAATGTAATTGTTTGATGAATTTTATGCTTCTTTTACTTCATTACATATTCTAACAAAAAAATTAATATATTTCTTTACTAGTATCCTTAGAATGTATCTTCATGATGATATGAATTTTCTAACCTCTAGTGGCTGCAACCTAGATAATACTAGATAACCTCTTATGTTTTCTTGTATTACATCTCATTTGGTGTTAATAGTGATTCTTATAGTACTTTATATGAACCCAAAATGGACCAAATTATTTGACAAGGAGCACTTGACCCTTCTTTGAGAAAAAAATTAGGCTCCAAATGACTCTTAATACACATGATCATCAGACAATAGGCTACACCCATTTATCCATCTTGATGAATCTAGCACATGTATGACCACTATGCTTACAATCACTAGGTGAAAAATTAAAAGAAGAGGGAAATGAATACAAAATTATAAGTTTAAAGAAGGATATCACAAGATTATATTTTGATACATTATCATCCTTCATATGTGTGAATGAATCCTTGTGACTAAATTGTATAGTATTGACATAAAACATGTGGGAAAATAAATCACCCTACAAGAAGATTTAAAGTCTAGCCCTAGTTCAAGAGTTAGACCTAGATATAATAGAGCTAAGGCTAAAATAAAAATAGGATTTAAGTAAATGAGATAGAGAAAGTGAAATGAATGATAATGAAATAGAAATATGTTTTACAACATGATAATTTTGACCTCATTGATTAACTTTGACACAATGATAGAAAACTTAAAACTAGAACATGGTACTTTAAGAGTGATCAATACACTAAGAAGAAGATATTGAGACTCCTAATGCTTGGGATACATATGCACTTGTAGTCTAGTATTAATTCTAGGAAATACATGGAACCTAGTCTAATTGCATGGCTTAGTCCTAAACTCTTATTAACTTGTGAAATTTTCTCACATATGTCAATACCTTGATTTGATAAATGTGTGGTGCTTTTAAAAAAAATTGGGGGGATGTTATATACATGGAAGACCATTAACTTCCTTGATATGATGTAATGCAATAAAAAACATTTAATAATGAATGTAAATGATGATGCAACTAAGATTGAGTGAAATA
This sequence comes from Sequoia sempervirens, assembly GCA_007258455.2. Taxonomy (NCBI): domain Eukaryota; kingdom Viridiplantae; phylum Streptophyta; class Pinopsida; order Cupressales; family Cupressaceae; genus Sequoia; species Sequoia sempervirens. The sequence continues at coordinate 12,584 of VDFB02166223.1, read as the reverse complement.
GAACTTATCTAAGATTGAAGCTAAGACTATTGCAAATAAATATAGATGATTTTTTATATGATTTGCTAATTAAAATGACCAAGGTTGATGTCCTTAAATATAATTTGTTTGATAGCTTTAAGGATATCAAACAAGAAATCACTTAGGCTCCCACCCTTTTCAATCCCAACTATGACAAGTACTTCATTATTTACACCTTTGGAGGAAGAGCAAGTGTATCAACTATTTTTACACAACTAAACAATGAAAACCTTGAGCAACCTATTGCCTTTTTTAGTGAAGGGTTTAAATATTATGAGCTCAAGTATAGCTATGTTGAGGAAAAATTCCTTGCTATTGTTAGAGCATTGAAAAAATTCAGACAAATGTTGCCTCACAGTATGGTCCAATTGATGGTCCCTCATGCCAACATCAAGGAATTTATATTGAGTAGAAATATTAGTGAAACAAGATTTGGGTGGGTCAGTAGGGTGATGGAGTATGGTGTTGATATTAAGATCACTAAGCTTGTGAGAGGAAAGGGGTTGTGTGAGCAATTTATCTTAGCATTTGAGACTCCTATAGAGGCCTCCCTTGTGTTACAGGAGGACCAAATATCCAACATTGACACTCAAAACAGCTGGGTAAATGTTAAGACTACCTTTTTGTAGGAAGTTAGATATTCTCCAAGTCTAGATAAAACTAGAAGAAGAACTTCAGACTGCAATCCATCCCCTATGTCTTAGTATATGGAAACCTTTTAGAAAAGACCTCAATGGAGTGTTGTTAAGGTGCATTGGACAAAATTAGGTTAGTAGATTATTAGAAGAATTTTATGATGGCTCTTTAGGTGGTCGATTTTCTATGAGGACCACTGCTACTAAAATAATGAGGATTGGACATTATTGGCCAACCCTTTTAATGATGCTCACAGATGGGTGAAGAATTGCAAGAAATATACTTTATTTTTTGGAAAGAAAAGGTTAGTTTTCCTCCCTCTTCATCCCATTCAAGCGGACCAACCATTTATGTAGTGGGCATTGGATTTTATTGGTATAATAAATCCACCATCTAGTGTTGGTCATAGGTAGATTTTAACAGCCACAAACTACTTCACTAGGTGGATGAAGGAAATTGCATTAAAGGATGCTACAAAGACTTCACTTCTGGATTTCCTTAATGAAATTGTGACTAGGTTTGGTGCACATTCCACCATCATCTTCAATAACGCCAAAGAATTTGTTGGTACTCAAATCAGTGATTGGGTAGTTAGGCATGATATATACTTGAAAACCTCATCAAATTATTACCCTCAAGGTAATGGATTAGCTGAGTCCTCAAACAAAAACCTCATCAAGGTAATTAAAAGGACCACTGAAGATAATCAAAGGTCTTGGCATAAAAAACTAAAGACAACCCTTTGGACTGACAGGATCACTCCCAAGAGAGCTATTGGTAATTCCCCTTTCATATGGGTTTATGGATGGGAACCAAAGCTACCATTATCACTAGATTTACCTTCTCGTGAGTTAGCACAATAGCTAGAATTAGTAGAAAATGTTGTCATGATAGTGCTCGGTTGACTAAGCTAATGGAGTTAGAAGAATCTAGGAATAAGGCTATGCATGCCATTGAGACTTGCCAAGCATAGGTCAAGAGAAAATTTTACAATAAAGTTGTCCATAGAGTCTTCTAAGAGCGAGACTTAGTTTTGAAATGGGATGGAGACAAAAACAAAGTAGGAAGACATACCAAATTTTATGCCATTTGGAGTGGACCATCACCAACTATAAGGAGGCCAATTAATTCCATCCCTCCAAGCTAGATGGTGAGGCTCTTCCTTTCCTAGTTAATGAGGTTCATCTCAAACCTTATTTCTAAGGGGTTTTTGATAATTAATGTACATATTAGATTAGATGTCACTTTTCAATAAGTGTTGCTATGCACTATGCATTCTCCTTAATGGAATGCATGATCTAGGTGTTGTTGTGTTCCTCCAAGTGCAAGCCTGTACATGTGTCGTGTGCATTTTTTAGCAAGCCAATTGTTCCAATTCCCCTTTTGAATCTATGCCCAATGGACTAATAAGGCCCCCTATATTCCATGATTAGTAGACAATCCCCCCATAGAAGTCATAAATAATGTTTCCACTTTGTGATCCCTTTTAATTCCCATCAATTATAATCATTTTGAGAAATCTGAATGGGTTTATCATACTCAAAAATGCCTTTGGTAGTTGTAGTCTCCCTTTCCTAGACTTTAGTTAAATGCCCATTTTAAAAAATCCCAAAAGCAACTAGATTTCCCTTTGGACATTATGGTCCTTTTGGGATTTCAAGTTTTCCCCATTCCCCAACCCCCTTTTCTTCCCTTTGGTTTTGTCAGGTCTCCAAGTTCCCTTTGGAAATTTTGGTCCTTTCAAGATTTTGGATTCCCTTTAGACATTTGGAAAATTATCCAAATTTGTTCCTTGTTCCCCTTTTCTTCCCTCTTGTTCCATCGATACTCTGGGCTCCCTTTGAATATTTTGGTCCTTTTTATGATTTTAGGTTCCCTTTAGACATTTGGACAAAGTCCAAATATCCAAATCCATTCCCTATTCCCCATTCCCATTTGATTCCCTTTGGTTATGTTGAGACTTTGAGTTCCCTATGGAAAGTTTGGTCCTTTCATGATTTTGAGTTCCCTTTGGACATTTGGACAAAGTCCAAATGTCCAAATATGTTCCTCATTCCCTGTTCCCCTTTTCTTCCCTTTGGTTCCATCAGGATTTCAAGTTCCCTTTGGAAATTTTGGTCCTTCCAAGATTTTGATTTCCCTTTAGACAAAGTCCAAATGTCCAAATCAGTTCCATGTTCCCTGTTCCCCTTTTCTTCCCTTTGGTTCCATCGGGACTTCGGGTTCCCTTTGGATATTTTGGTCCTTTCAATATTTTTAGTTCCCTTTAGACATTTGAAAAAATTCCAAATGTCCATATCCATTCCTCATTCCCCTTTTCTTCCCTTTGGTTTCATCAGGATTCTAGGTTCCCTTTGGACATTTTGATCCTTTTCGAATTCTAGGCTCCCCTTCCAAATCCGTTCCCCATTCCTACTTCCCTTTTTCTTCCCTTTGATTCCATTGGGACTCTAGATTCTCTTTGGACATTTTTGTCCTTTCAATATTTCAAGTTCCCTTTGGACATTTAGACAAAGTCCAAATGTCAAAATTTGTCCCCCATTTCTTGTTCCCCTTTTCTTCCCTTTGGTTTCATAGAGACTCTGGGCTCTCTTTGGAAATTTTAGTCCTTTCAAGATTTTGGGTTCCCTTTCATTCCCTATTCCCTATTCCCCTTTTCTTCTCTTTGGTTTTGTTGGTACTTCGGGTCTCACTTGGACATTTGGACCAACTCCCACTGCTCATCATATTTTCACATTTTAATCCAAAAATCACCATTAATCTTGTAATGACTTACTCAACTACCATATCTAATTCATGGAGCTATAAGAATGAGTTTAAATGTATTTTTTACCAAATCCAAGTGGAAAAAACAACACCCATTCTTCATTTATTATTTGCAAACTAACTTTATGTTAGAGGGCCATTCCTAGACGCAATTTTGCAACAAATTTTGTGAGGGTTTCTACTCTTTATCCAAAAATTCATAAATGTGGAAGCATGGCATGGATGTCAATGCCATTTTGGCAGGCGTCCAATTCAATTTTTGAGGTGGACACATGTCTACACATGATTTATAGGGTTGTGGCTAGGATTTCTTACCCAGTCAGGTAACCTATCTCTCTCCTACAACCTTCAGATGAATATAAGGCACTTTTGTGCTCATTGTAAGGGTTCTTCCCTAGTTTCTCTTGCAGATACATGTATCTTTCTACATTTTTTAAACTTTAAAACTTTCCTATGCCTCCCAATTAATAAAATTGCTATTTTTCCCTCTCTCACTTTGAATGTGTTGCACAAATATTCTTGCCTTCATATTTGAATGAATGTTTCTATATTTTATAAGACTGAATGTTGTTTTAAATGTAGTAAAAGAAGCTAACTATGGAGAAAATTTTCCCTCTTGGTGTATGTTAATCCCTAACCTTCATGCAACTTCCTAGGAACTGGAATAATAGAGAGTTGTGTGAATTTATCTGGTAATTTTATTAATAATTTGTGCAATCATAGGTAGGAAGAAACATATTTAATCTAGTGCATCACCATCTTTTCAAATTTCAGTATTCTCTTCTCCCTTTTCCTTTTGTGGGTTGATAGATGAGGATTAGTGTAGAGTTATCTAATGTTGGGTTGGACCAATATTTTTGCATCTCGATTAGAGAGGAAGCCAACCTTCTCCAGAGATCTGGCCTCATTTGCATGGTCCCACACCTTGATTTTGGTTTCATTGTGTCATTAGAATGTTGAAAAACACATTCAGAAGGGTGCAATTTCATCTAACAACAATGACCACCCAACTTGACTTGATCAACCTTCATGATGAATATTTTGCACTATATATGTATATTTGAAGAAAATAAGCAAGGCAAAGTGTAAAACAACATGCTTGTGATTAATGTGGATGCTAAGGTTAGAAAACTTGATGCATCGGTGTCATGCTTTAGGTGACCCATAGTAGATTTTCCAAATCCAATTTAGCTCATCACCCTCAAACGCCTCTACAATCAAATCCAAAGTGATAAAGATAAAAATAATGAAGATTTGTAGCCTATTTGAAATACCCTATGGATCTTAGTGATGCCAAGTTCAAGTGCATACATTAATTGCAACAATGTTGATGATCTGAGTGACCCCTGCAACACTCTTCCACTACATTTCCTTTGCTTATCCCAATTTCTAAGGTTGGAGATCTATTTATTTATGGATTTTCTCATTTGTAAGGGTTGGTAACTTCAAATTTTCATAGAACTAATGTGTAGTGCTTTCTAGGGTTTCAAAAGCTATTTGTTAATCCATCATTAGATATTTTCACTTAGAACTTACAAAGAGGTATTTATAGAATCCAATAGTTGTAACCATATGTCTCCTTGGAGGTTTTGAGTAGTAAGGAGTTGTAGGTTTCCTAATGTTTGAACTATTTTCTTCGACACATTTGTTGGTACAATTATAATAGAGTTTGGATAAGTGTCACAACACTTTAAATTAATGGAAAATAAATTATCTATATTGGTCCCTTCTTTGTTGCACATGAATGTTACAATTTTGTAAAATGATCATTAAGTATATGTGATTATATTCTATCATACCTTTTTTGTGATTTCTTGTTTGTTATTTTAATGGCTATATATGACTCTGTGACCCAATAAGCAACTGTTCTTGAGGACTCAAACCTTCCATATACCTTTTATATAATAAAAAATATTGACTAGTAGTTATATGAATGGAAATAGGTTTATACACTATTATTTATGATTTGATATTGTAAACTAGGGATAAATTTTAAGTGAGTTGAACTGTTACATTTTCTATGAATCATTTTCACTATTTTTATTCTCTGTCAATGTTTATGAAGTATGCAAAGAAATGATTTTAAGGGATTAATTAATATTTTTATCTGTATTTGTATGTGTAGAGTATTAAATCATCGATAAAGTTTTTTGTATAGCTAGTTGAGCTTGACCTAGTGACAGACATAGGAGTCAAGAATGCATTTGGGTGTAGCTATTATTTTTACCAATTTAGTGACCATTTCAAGTGAGATGAGAGCCTATTAAGGTATCTATAGGAACACCCTCCTAGGTTTCATTTGAGCCTAAAGAGCAAGATATTTTACCCACACTCATAGTTAACCTTTAAAAATTCCAATTAGGTAGATGAGTGTCTCTAAATATATTCTTGAAGATAAAACCCTAGCCTTGAAGGTGAAGAAAGGATCTAGGATTTGGAATCTGCTATTTTATGACCTAACATTTTAGAACTTTTTCTGGGATAAGTTGATCTCAATTCATCTTTGAATACCTTTACAACATTTCCAGTTGAAGAAGTTGTTTTGCATCTACAACTATGTTGTTTCTTTCAATTGAAGTCTCTTCTAGAGAGAAGAGTGATGACTTTGTGGTGACTGTAACTTCAAAACATCAAGAAGACCTAAATATATTTGAACATGGAGAGAGACAGGTCGTCTAAGCATCAAAAAAACATGAAGGAGCTCTAAGAAGATCATAAGGATAGAGTACTAGATGAAAAGCTAAATGAACAAGTAAGTCTCATGATGCAACTTATCATAGTATTGAATTAGGTTGCACTTATGGTAGAAATGATACTTTCATCTATTTAAGATATCATTACACATATGATGATTATGTTAATAAGATAGTGAGAATTGATAGAAAACCACAAATACTTAGGTATGAGATTAGGAGAAATGGTGCACTCATGGGTAGAATAAATAGATATAATGCACATAAGTATGAATATGATGATAAAGACAAGAATGTAGAAGAGCACAATGATAGCTTGCACATTTCCTCTCATAATGCATCAAAAAAGGGATGAAATGGAACAAGATCCCACTTTCTTGGATGTTGATGCAATAATGCAATCTAAAAATGAGAGAAGAGAAAAAGAAGTGAATGCTATATCTTACATAATCAATCATCTAAGAAAAAGGAAAAGGGAGATTGAGGCTTATATATCTCTACAACAAGCCTAAATTACATATAATCCTCAACTTTTAAACCAATACCCACATGTATAGAATGTACAATTGCCTAATTAGCATGCAAACCCACAAACTACCCCTAATTTTGAGCACTAGAATATCCCTAACCAACAAGTAGAATTACAAGGGAACAATAAAATTAGTGTGGGGAAAAACATGAGAGTAAACCTTAGAAAACTGGCTCATATATTTCCTCAAATTAGACAACCTCTTGAGATTAATATATAAAAAAAATTGGATTTCTTTAGGATCCTTGGGTATCCAAGCCCCATTCCAAATGAGATAAGAGGAAAATCCAAAGATTCTAAGGCAACAATGCAATCACTATTAGAGTAATCGTACATTAGCTAATAATTAATTAATTATTAGTCTAATTTATTCTCATGCACTTAAGCTAAACTTAGGAGTGATTTACTATGTTAACTAGAGAGCTATTATTAGATCATTCTATCTCATTTTATGAGATGTTGACACTTGTCGTGATTGAATCCCTTTACCATTTAGGGTTACTCCTATATAGCACTCAACCCTCATTGTATTATCATACCTTTTGAATGCCTTGTAATACTCTTGAGCATTCATGCCTTTGACTGCCTTGTAATACTCTTGAGCTCTTGAGTTTTTCTCTTGAAGTCTTGAATTATGTATATTTTTCTTGTTGAGGAATATTGCAATTATTTGTTTGCAACTCTCTTGCATGGAAGGTGTCTTTGTTCATTGTTTGATCTTGTGGTTCATGTTTTTCACAATTTCCTTGTAATACTCTTGAGCTCTTGAGTTTTTCTCTTGAACTCTTGAATTCTATAGATTTTTATTGTTGAGGAATATTGCAATTCTTTTTATGCAACTCTCTTGTGTTGAAGATGTCTATGTTCGTAGTTTGATCCTATGGCTCGTATTTTTCACAATTCTAACATGGTATCAAAGCATGGATTTAGCGAACCCCTTCTCAATTTATGAGGGTTTTTCTTCAACAAGGGTTACAAGCATCAAATCAGATTCTCCATTGATTTTTTGCAATTTTTGGAGGTGGGCAATTTTTAGGTGCATTTTGGTGCAAAAAGGACCTCACCATTGTATTGGAGGCTGATTCGACAAATTTTGACTATAAATTTTCTCATATTCCTTGTCAGGAGCTTCTAAGGAAAAAAAAAATTATACAGAGGTCGTACAACCCCTGTATGATGAGTTTTTCAAAAAATATATATTACAAAAGTAGTTTTTTAAAAATATTATTGCTTTTTAAAAGTTTTTTATAAAAATCTCAGAAAAAAGGTCAAATCATAAAAAAAATTGCACGTTTAAATCTTGTGCAGGGATGGCCTATGTAGGTGTACCTATCAAGCCGACCTGTGCAAGATGGACCCATCGACAATGAATTTTCAACCCACAACTTTTTTTCTGACATCTCTTTAAAATTATGGCCTGCATTCAAATATTCTAATGACCAGTATTTGAACTTTCCAGCTATGAATTTCTGGTGATTTCCTCTGATAACTTCTAGCATATTCTGTCAGATTTCAAAATATTCCATCGACCGGATTTTTACCCAAGGGTTGGATTTTCCCTAACTGACTGAAAATATTCTGGGAATATTTTGCCGATGTCAGTGGTACAAACACCTGTCATGGCCTCTTTAAACCCTCTTTGTGCTTTTTTCTTTTGTCCATAACTTGAGCATACAATATCGAAATTAGGCAAACAAGATATCATAGGAAAGCTAGTTTTGTCATCTTTCCAGTGGTGTGGGTCTCATCACCTTTTTGTACTATTGATGCATTTTATAGCTTGTTGAAGTTAGAGGTTTTATTTTTAGTCTCGTGCTCATAAATTTTGACCTATTTCTTCATTTTTCATGATTCTAGTGGTGTTGGGACGATCTTTCAGAGCTCTTTACAACCATCCATGCCATTTTTCTAGATTTCTCTCTAGGTGCATTTTATTCATTTTTTGTGTTTTCACATTTTGGTGAATTACTTGGACATATTAGCTCCTAAGAACTTTTTGTTTGCGTGGTATGACTCATTTTTTTTGTTCTTCATGTATTTTTAGTATTCTATCCTATTTGGGAATTGTAGACATATTTTTCATGCACATTCTCTTTTGTAGATGCACCAAGAGAAAGTGTCATTCTGGTGTATACTTTTTGGGGATTTCACACATTTTGTTGTGCCTTTGTACTCACACTATGATAAAGTGCCATGGGGGGTTCATGTTTACCTTTAGTTTTCCATCAAACCTTTGTCAAGTGAGTGTCCCTTCCACAATAGCAATGAATCCTAGTGATTCTTGCCTCAAGCATGTGTGTCTTAGTTTGCACACCCTTTATTTGTTGGTTGTTTCTCCTACATGCACTTGTTGGTTTCGCATAGTTTCAATGTACCTATCTTGGCTCTCCCTTTTCAACATTACATGGGGGGTTTCTACTATTGGTCCTAATGCTTCCTTGGTTTCATTTTTGGAGTGACCTACGTATCTAGTTCTTGTTCCTATGTACTAGGAAAATATAGTGTACATCAACGATTGGTTACCATTGCATTTTGTGGAGATAGAGAATTTTCCATATGGAAACTCTTGCATTCCTATTTTTGGAGGTTATTCATTTCAACACTATATCAATAATCTTTTGATAGTTTTCTACAGCTTCATGCTTTAGTGATGTTCTACATGTTCCTCTTTTTTGGAACATTGTTTTGATTGGAGGCTTCTTAGTCCTTCACCTTGATTTGGAGGCTTTTTCAATCCTTCATTCACCTTTCTCTCTTTTGGAGAGGATTTTTTCCCTTGAGGTTTTCTCCTTTTCTCTAGTTGTGAGAGATTAGTTTTTTTGTACATGGGTACCTCACCAGGCCTTGTTTTTCAAGATCCATCATGCATTCTTTTTTAGGGTTTTTAGGTACTCCCTAAGTTCAGCTTAAGGGGTGTGTTAGAGTAATTGTGAATTATCTAACAATTAATTAATATTTAATTAATTATTAGTCTAATTTATTCTCATTCACTTTAGCTAAACTTAGGAGTGATTTACTATGTTAACTAGAGAGCTATTATTAGATCATTATGTCTCATTGCATGAGATGTTGACACTTGTCATGATCTAATCCATTTACCATTTAGGGTTGCTCCTATATAAAACTCAACCCTCATTATATTATCATACCTTTTGAATGTCGTGTAATACTCTTGAGAATCCATACCTTTGAATACCTTGTAATACTCTTGAGCTCTTGGGTTTTTCTCTTGAACTCTTGAATTTTGTAGCTTTTTCTTGTAGGAATATTGCAATTCTTTGTTTGCAACTCTCTTGCATGAAAGGTGTCTTTGTTTGTTTTTGATTGATTAAGCAGGAAAAGGGCCCTGATCCCTTACAAAAGTAGCACAACAGTCCAGAGAACAACAACTAGATAGAACAACAAAATAGAGGAAGCAAAACAAAAGAAGAACTGCTTCCCCACACCCAACCAACCAAAAACCAACATCAACATATACCAACTGTATCAAAATATATTAAACTATCAAGGATCCAATAAAAATTTAACCAGTCCATCTTAACATCCATCCACAAAATAAGGTAAAACAAACTAACCCTATTAAGAGTTCCCAACATGTTCACGAAGTTTAGAATAGAAATAAAACTTAACATTAAACAGCTCAGGCATGAAAATCCTTTATCACTTAAAGGTCTAAGAGAAGAGCCAAAAAACCTAATGATAGCAAGAATAAAAAGCAAGAAAAACTAAAGCTAAGGATTAAGAATCCTCTATAAGGATCCAATTCTTCTTTAAGTCCTCCACTGAATCTTCAATACTATCTTTAATCTCCATCTTTCCTGACAAATCAACATCTTCTCTATTCTCCTTTTTCATCTTTTGTCTCTTGATTTTACCCTATCTTGAGATTGTAGCCATCATTGCATCAACAACCCTACACATGTTCAACACAACATTCTCTAGAGCTTGAAACCTATTGACATTGTCATCCTTTTGCATCATCTTCTCCAGAATCGCCAATCTTTCCTCCATCTTTTCCACTCTAGTTATTTCCATGCCCGTATTTTTATCTTTCGAGCATTCTTCATTGCTATGGGTAACCAAATTAATTTCCATTTCCTTGAGGTTAGTAGTATCATTTCATTTTTCCTCGGTCTTACCTATATCCTTCTCCACATCCTGCACATCCTCCTATTGATTAACACCTTCCTCCTAACTCGAATCTTCCACATACTTCGACCCCAACACCTCTTCCTCAAGAGACCTAACTTCACCCAGGCTATCAAGCACACATTCTTCATATGAGGAATCCTTTTCCTCCTCAACAACCTTCTTCCCTTTATTATCCAAAGGATCTTTTGAATTCTTATCATCCAAACTTTTTTGATTTTTTACTATTATCCAACCCCTTGAAAGCAGCAAGAGCCAGATGAGTAGATATTTGTCCCACCAGGGTAGTGGACCCACATTTAGGGTTATTTTCATTATCATCAGGTATTGTTATAGTGTTAGGGTTAGCACCCAGTTCACAAATTAACAGTTTTCTCTTCTTATTGGTAACATAATAGAGAGGGGAAACACTTCATTTTTCAAGGGTTATTTTGAGGAGATTCAACCATGAGGGGTCCACAACTTTAGGGGAAGCATTACCAGATTCTTTGACCAGGGAGTGGGGATGACTTTCAATTAGCTTAGTTTTCATAGAACTCTTAGGAGTGGGGTTCTCAATCAATTAATGGAAAACATTTCTTTGCGGGGTGGTGGCAAGAACGTATTTGCATATTTCCCTAATCAAACCCTAGTGTAAAAGAGGATTGGTACCATTGGTAAGGCTTTATTTCAAGGAGGATAGGAGGAAAAAGGGAAAATTTATTTTCTCCAAGTGCCTGATATGATTCAGGATGGGAAAATGATAACCATGGACTGACCCTCTCAAACAGACCCCATAACTCTGCATTCTTTTATTAGGGAGTCATATTTACTTGGCTCCATCCTTTTTCTAGGGCCTCCCATAGTTTTTTCTTTGGTATGATAATATTTTGGAAGAAGCAAATACTCCGCTCTTCGGCCTTCCTCTTTAACCACATAAGCAACTAGAAGTTTAAATATTTCAGTTTTGATAGAAACTTGATGGCTTTTCATTTGAAAGGACAACAGCTCGAACTTTCTAGAAATATTTTTAAAATAGTCGAGCTGTATACAAAGCCTAGCCTCATATCTTCTAAACCTACCTTTAGTGGAAATGAAAACTCCACCACCTCTTATATGATTACTCTTTTTTTATTACCCACCTTAACATCTGCAATAACACATGCTAAAAAGTCTTTTCTCAAATCTATCGCAAGATTTTTAGAAATGTGTGTGATAATCACCATAACCACATTCACTCTTTTCTCATTATCGCACGAGGCTTCCCAACAGGCCTATCCTTTCAACTCATTTATTTTTAATTATTTGAGACTTAGCGTATAATTGCTATTAATAAAGTACATCACATGTCATCTTAACAACTTGCCCAACTACCAAAAGAGAAAGGAAGTGATTATCATGATAGTTGGACCACACTGCCAATCCCTCAATTAAATTCATTTTATCCATGATGAATTGACTAAATCCCCCAATCCATCCTTAGAAATGATTTCCTTAATATGATTTGACAATTGGGAGAAGTCCCAATATTTCAAAGCCAAATGTCGAAGGCCAAAATTTTCCATAGCATTGGTAACCTTGTTACCTTCCCTATAAGTATGGTTAATCTTGCAATTCTGAAAGGATTGCATCATATGTTTGCAATCATCCAATATATCTTTTAATTCCCATGGAACATCAGCCTTATTGTTCAAATAATCAATAATTAACTTGGAATCGCCTTCCACCATAACTTTAGTGTAGCCATTATCTTTTAGATAACATATTCCCGCCCACACTGCATTAGCCTCTGCCAAGTTATTAGTTGATGT
>VDFB02166222.1:0-12854 GCA_007258455.2 Sequoia sempervirens | reverse complement strand
TGATGATCTCAAATTTTTGTGCTTCAGAAATGATTTATCTCCCGAAAAATGATGTATAAGCCAGCAAGTGATGATTTAATTAATTAAAGCCCCTTTGAAAAATAAAAATAAAATATCCCCATAAAATGCCACTTAATTAACCTTAAAAGGTTAAAAAGTTGATTAGAAAGTTAATTTGAGCATTTTGCAATTTGAAAACTTGTGAGTGAGTGATTTTGTGCAAACTTGGAGCAAAATGGTGATCCCCTATCACATGCATCGGTTCAAGCGGGTCAGGCGGCACAACTGCCCAACAACGTACGGACCTCCTGTGAGTACCCTAAAAACTGTCTCGTATTTTATGCATTTTGTTTTCCCTCCATTTTTTTCATTTAAATGGATTTTAATTACTTTAGCACATAGAGAGACCGAAGTAGCGCATAGGGATACTATTATAGCGCATAGAATAGTCTAGTGCATAGGATAAAACTTTTAGCACATAAAATGAATGAAATAACGTATTGATAGATTAGCGCTTAGGGTGCCTGAAGTAGTGCATTGGTTAACTGTAATGGCGCATCTGATAGATTAGTGCTTAGGGAAATTAGATTGGCACATTGATGAGATGAAATAGTGCATAGGATACATTGGCGCATCGGGGCCCTGTTCCGACGCATTGAGTAAATGAAATGGCGCATCTAGTGTTTTGGCGCATAAAACCTCCGTTCTGGCACATTGATGACTTTTTCTGATGCATTGGGTTTTTTAGTACATAGAAAGAATATTATAGTGCATTGGTGAAGTTTTAGACCAGATTGATGATTTTCCTGATTAGACTCCTTGATGTCAATGATGTTTAATCTCATCAGCATTTGTGTTGATGATGATTGATGATGTTGATAGGTTAGATGTCCATTGATCTCATGATCGGTGAGATGCATTCATAGGATGATGATAATTGACCTCATGATAGGCGATGATCAATTATAGGTTGATTGATCTGATAAACCTCTTGATAGGAGAGGTTGAGTTGATTGATGAACCTCATGATAGGCGAGGTACATTGATTGATTTGATAAACCTCATGATAGGCGAGGTTGAATTGATTGATTTGGTAAACCTCATGATAGGTGAGGTTGAATTGATTGATTTGATAAACCTCATGATAGGGGAGGTTGAATTGATTGATGAACCTCATGATAGGCGAGGTGCATTGTTTGATTGGATAAACGTCATGATAGGTGAGGTTGAATTGATTGATTGATGCTCATGAAATTTGATCAAAGTCTCACTAGAGTTGATTAGATTGATAGGTTGATTGATTTTGAATTAATCAGATTTACTGATTTGTGATGATAGGAGCCTTTAATTTGCATGGACAAAAGAGAGGGTCTCCTTTGGCTGTAAGGGAGCTCGGGATTCTATCCCATACAACTGCATGTAAATCTGGCTACTGTATGTATGTAAGGCCTATTACCCTAAAGCAATATGCGTCTAGGGATTTAGGCTGAACAAGGGCTTCATCGGGAGTAGCTTTAAAGTGGAGAGGATGGGCAATAAAGGAGGAAACACCTTCCATTTTCTAATCGGGTGGACTAAGTGTGACCTGAGGATGTATGGGATTAGATTTTATAAAATTTCTTGTTCTGTGGAGCTTGTCCTTTAAGTGATCTGCTGTGGAGAAGGGCCCATGCAATCGGGCAAAAATCTTCATTTCCGTGAAGACCAAGGGCATGTGAGTATGGATTCCGTGGAGGGACATGGCCGTAATTTTATTACGCTACTCTCTTTCCTTCCGGCTCTAGCCGGGTTTCATTATTAGAGGTTCCTTTGTCCGGGACTGCGAGCTTCAAGGATTCCCAAATTTTGATGTAAAGTGTGGATCTCGGAGAGCAGCGATTGTTCATGAGCACTGGTCATGCATGGGGTTGCTATAAGCTGGTCTATCTGGCGTCATGATCTAAGTACCAACGGTCTATCTTGCTACGAGGATTTTATCAGTGGGGGTCACATTGCTCCAGGTCTGGGCCTGGGAGCATATAGTAGTTAGTCGGCCAGTTGGAGAGAGGCAACGCCCGACCATGAGGCCATATGTTCATATTTATGTTGGTCAACTTGCTCAGCCTAGGATGGGAAAGTTGGAGTATTGGAGGAGGACAGTGGATGACTTAGAGTCAGTGGTATGGCAGCCATATGTTGATTGCAAGCAGTGGCCAAAGGACGACATGAAGATGCCATTCTTATGTATGTCAATTTATCTGATTGGGTGGACCCGTTTTATGATCGAGAGATTCATGCTACTAAGAGTACTGAGATAGTATTGCTAGGTTCAGGGGATTCCCCAGGGAGTGGCCCATTATGCATGATGACGACATGATGCTATAGAGTGGGGGCCAGTGTTGTCTTATGATGTAGTGGTGCAACACTTTCAGGGATTACAAGCCGTTATTTGGGAGGTGCATCGAGAGATCACTGATGCACCTATATCAGAGGATTATGCCCTGTATATGTTCATGCACCCATTCCCATAGATTACAATTCTAGATGAGCCAGCACCATTGTTAGTAGAGGAGGAGGCAGGAGGTCATGGGCAGAGGTGACATAGAGAGGAGGCGGAGGAGGAGCAGGATGAGGAGGAGAGAAATGAGGAGGGGGATAACAGTGATGACAATGATGATGAGGAGAGTGATGAGGGAGATGATGGAGGTGGAGGAGGAGCAGGGTGAGATGTTGGTGAGATGAGAGTGCCTTGCAAGAGGTGATCATTAGTGGCCCCATCACAACAACACATAGAGATCAGACTGTCGTCTCAACAACAACAAACACATATAACTTCTCTATAGGTATAGGTTCAGACATTGCAGGGTTAGTTAGAGAAGGTACAAGCTCTACTCACGTAGGCACAGGGGCAGATACAGACTCTGACCACTAAGAGGGATGCTGCTAGGCAGTAGGTACATGCCCAACTTGCATAGGTATAGGCCCAAAATCAGGGATAGGTACAAGCATATGTTGCCACACTTATGGCAGAGAGGGATGGTTTGAGATGATGGGTGGAGTCGGGCAAGGGAATCACTGAGAGGCTACAACCGTTGCTAGTACATCAGATTATTTCTGAGAGATCCATCGTACCGCACAGGAGGCCGAGTTCTATAGAGGTCGATATCATGATGTGGTTCCTCCAGAGCGGCGGGAGAGCTTTGCATAGTCTCGATCTGGCAAGTCCCGGTCTCGTACCGTTAGCATGGGTGTCACACTACCATTTCCTAGAGATCAGAGGGATCTTGGTGTGGGTCCGTCGGGTGCAGGGGGAGGTACTGGTCCTGTGATGCCAACACCGTTTTGGGGGAGCATGACATAGCTCCGATTTTCGATTTGTTGATGTATCTTGGACATGTATACACCTCTTTATTCAGTTGAGACATTGATGATGTACCTCTTGATTATGATACACTGCCATTTTTGATATTGATGTATCTCTTTATACTATTGGATATACTTGTACACTTTGACATTATGATTTTGAGGTTATATGATATGTGGCGATGATTACAATTTATGTGTCTATATGATGTTTATATGATGATGATTATGATGGATGCATTTTATTTTTTATGTTATGATGATGATCTTGATGATTATGATGGATGCATTTGATTTTTATGTTATGATGATGATCCTGATGATTATGATGGATGCATTTGATTTCTATTATTTATGCTATATATGATGATGATGTTATGATATGATATGGATGCAAATGATGATGCAAATGATATGTTATGATTCTATGATAATTTATGAATGATGCCTATGATGGATTTTATTATGCCAATGATATGTGATGCAATTTATGTTTTTGTAATTTTCTCATGCAAATAGATGATGCAATGGATGAATGTATGATAATGTGATAGTACCTAGTTCTTATGTGTTTATGATGCTTATGTGATGATGATGCTTATGTGATGATGATGCTTAATGTGATGATAATGCTTAAGTGGTGATGATTATGTTAATGCATGCAATGACGGTTATGTTTAATGATTCTATATGCTTTATGGATTTATGCCTATGCTATGTGAGATGGATTTTGATTATGTAAATGATGTGTGATGATATGTGATGTTTATACGAATTATGTATGGATGTAATGATGATGAGATGACATATGGGTGATGTATTGTAAGATAAATTATGATTATGTGATGCAAATGATTATGCTTAACTGAGTTTACAAGACTTCAAAACCTCTAGGGTTTTAAGCTTAAATGAGTGAATCTATCCAACTTCCAAAAGCTCTAGGAAGGTTGCCGTCAGTTGATTATTTGTTAAGTTAAGCTTGACAAAACCTAACATATTTCCCAACTTTCTTGGAAATCTGAAGAGAATCACTCATTTAAGCTTAGTGAACCACCTTCCTAATGCAATTATATGAGATAATTTTGATTATGTAAATGAGATGCAATGCACATCTTTTTATGTTTTCTGATGCAAATATTATGATGCGATGCATGGATGGATGAATGATGTGATAATGTTTTATAATGTATGCAAATGATGTGTTTTTGGTAATGTCAAGTGTACTCAATCCGTTTGTGCTTAGAGATAACATCATTGTGAAATTATTGTAGCTTTGGAAACCCCATAGATATAGATGCAAATTAACATGGATGCAATCTAATCTAACCATGCAGATCTCATATTCAAAAGTTGTCATTCGTAATAGCCAATTTGTCGTGATTTTTATCATCATTGAGCCTTTAAAATGTTGAAAGTGAGTACAAGCATCGATGACATATTTAGACCATGATGACTTGAGTACTACTTCCATGATGTTTGATAGTGCAAGTTAGCACAAGCATCTAAGTATGACTTGAGTATTTCTTGCGTAAACAAACAAGAGTTAACTGTTTTCCTATGCAAATTTAGAATGTCAGTAGTGATACTTTGTAGAGCACATCCTGTGACAATTTGCATAGTAATAATGATCAATTCACAGACAACAGACAAAAAAAATCATACTCCTTCCTGGTTCCTCTAGTTCAATACATCATCGAGGTGCTCTAGAGATATGATAACAAAAACCAAAGTACAACAATTTTAACATTTATGTTAGTTGTGATAAACCCGTGATTCCAAAGCAAAATCACCCATTTGAAGTTTGCTTTTGGTTTGATTGATTTGGCTTTTTGATTTGGATGGTTGATGTGTTCATGTTTGTGTGATTGATGTTCAATGTTGAATTGCACTATGATCATTGTTTTGGGTTGTGTTGTACTACTGCTATTTGTCTGTTGGTTCAAGCTCAAAGTTTATTGCCCCCAGTGAGTTCAGGATTTTGCCCCTAGTCTAAGGTGAGACATGACTGTGATGCTAGGATATGTACATGAAGCTTTCCAATGATAGGAAAATGGATGGCGAAAGCGAATGGTCGACATGTTCAAATAGATGGAAAAGATAACCTATCACAAATAGCGCCTATTGCCAAGTTTTCACTACTTGTTTTTATTGCACTTTTTCAGATTTTATGATTTTATTTTTTTATCTTTTTTATTTTTCACTTTTTGTATTTTTTATTTTTTTTCTCTTTTTTTCTCTTTTTTGATCTTTTTTTTTTTTTTTTGATTTTTGTTGTTACCAAGACGCCTGTTTACCAGGTTTTCATCAAGGCAACCATTTTTTCAAGACATTTTCACGATGTTTTGTATTTTTTCTCTTTTGATTTTTTGTATTTTTTTGTATTTTTGATTTTTTTGGATTTCGTTGGATATTTAAGATGGAATGAGATGATATGACCGATTGAAGGAACAAGATGCCCCACAATAGAGATAATGCAACCATGGCTAAATGATATATCAAAATGAAAGATTCACTGCAAAACATGTCACACAAGCAAGATATCTCTTGTCGAATGATGATAATGGTTGATTGATTAAGATGCTAGGAATGATTGATTCCATAAGGCATGATGATGATAAGTACTTAGGATCACTGATTTCCTCTAAGTACGATAATATTGATGACTGTTGATGATTGATTAACAAAAAATATGATGATTGGATAATGTTTTACAACTAGACTCAAATATGATTTACATGATAAGGTTCAAGGTTGCAAAGAGACATGATGAGATAAGCTAGGAGATATGTAATGGAAGAAATGCAAGGATAAGGATAATAAATGGGATGATCAAGAACAACTAGATAAGATACAGACACAAGGCCCAAGTACTTTTCCCCTATTCCTCATCAAGAACAAGGAAAGGAAGAAAGGATGTATTTAGAAAGAATGATGGAATATGGATAAGGTGAAGGATATGATACGAAAGATATAGATAAAGCGTATAGGATAAGATATATGATGTTCAAGAAGATCCTAAACCTTGTCAAGATCAAAGATGGAAATGTGGAAGATAATATATGCATGATAGGAAGATGGAAGAAGGACTTAAGCATCAAGTTTCATGACCAAATATCCCTTTAATAAACCCTGGAAATGGGGATTAGACTCATAAATGTTGGCCTATTAAAGGTATGATGGAAGAACTAAGGAATTATCCAAAGGTTTGGATTAAAGCGAGAATAAAATGTGGGACAGAATAAGCTGGATGTAATGGATAGGAGGTGGGAAGGCTTGTTGATGGATAGATGGAAAGGATTGCAAGGTCAACATTGGCACACACCTTGAAGGGTGGTGGAGTGATGGAGGAAAAATGGATTTGGAAGGTGAGAGGTTTTTAAATGGAAAATTGGAGGAAGCTTTTGGATTAGCAAATTTGGATGCAATTTAGATTTTATTGTTTCTATGAGACTTTTTGGAATCCACATGAATTTCCTTGACTTTGATTTTTGCTTTGTGGGCCTTTGTGGCCTTTGATATTTTTCTTTTTGCTTTATGGGCCTTTATGGCCTTTGAAAATTTTCTTTTTGATTAATGGACCTTTGTGGCCTTTGAATTTCCTTTTGATTTATGGACCTTTGTGGTCTTTGAAAATTTCTTTTTCCTTTCATAACTTTGTGGCCTTTTTGATTTTTCCTTTGATTTTGGATCAAATTTTCTTTTATTTTTGCATGCCTCTTCGAGGAGACATGTTGATCCTTTGACACATGTGGATTTTGATATGGAAGCTTTTTACATTTGGCACCAAAATTGCTTCCAAGAGCAATGGGAGGGGTGGATTGAGATGAATGGTATGGAGGTATTATGGATGCGTGAGTGTAGGTAGAATTTTGAAAAGCACCTGCTGACGTGCCTTGTTGTTTTGGATGGAAGGTTTGATGAACTAGGGATGAGGACCTAGGATAGATGGAAGGCTTGGTGGCTTAGGATGAGGACCTAAGATAGATGAAAGGTTTGAAGGACTAGGATACTTAGGTGTATAATCAAGGTCATGATAATATGGGTTTTCTTGAGAAAAAATAGGTTCTAGGATACCTTGTTCATGAAATCCTAATCCTCTGCCTTTATAGTTCATACTTTGACACATTCGTCTACCAATGGGATATGCATTGTTTGTGAAACAAGATGCAAGTTCATTTTGGGAAGGATATGATATGGATGAAAGGATTGGTGTTGGAAGTAAACCAGAGCAGATGAAGGTGGAGGATCCCAATTTGTAGGTGCATGGTTCATGAATAGCTTGAATAGGTGTGATAGGCTCTTGAAATGGGGATGATGGGGTACTTTGATCTTGAATTGGAAGAGGATCATGAGGTGTAGAGGATGGAGTAGCTTGCTCTTTATTAGGTGTGGAATCATCATGAAGTGATATGGAAGGCATATCTTGATCTTGATGAGGAAAGGAATCATGAGATTTTGTGGAAAGCATATCTTGATCATAAAATTGTAGGGAATCATTAGATAGGATGGAAGAACTATCATGCTCCTGGGATGCAATGGAATCACAAGATGGTATGGATTCATTAGATGTGGTGGAAAAAGGACTTGGAATAATACTTTTCTCTTGAGATGGAAACGAATCATTGTGGATGAAAAGTGAAAGGAGGGGATCATCATAGAATTCTTGAGAGATGGGGTCTTGGTCAAATATTGGAAGAACTTGTGAAATTTTGATATCATCAGATGAAGTGGAAATAATGCTTTGATCTTGATGTGTAAAGGAGTCTATGCTAGCATGGTTTGGACTGAGAGATTGATAGGAATCATTTGGTGTAGAAGATATGATAGAAGAAGGTGGTTGGATGGAATCATTAACTTGCGTGAAAGAATCCTAAGATTTATTTTGACTTATGGGAGATGAAGATAGATGCATGACATGGTAAGATTTTTCAATATCATTTGTGTTTGAGGACTGAGATTTGGTCTTCTTTAACTTTTGCAAAAATTCAAAGATATTGAACTTGGGTGATGTAGTTTTTGGTGAAGAAGGTGTCAAGTTTGTATTTCTGTCAGATGGATAAGAATAGATGTCTGAAAAAAAATATCTTTCTGTGGCTGTTTCCCTTTTCATATCCTAGATTTGTTGTTGAAGGTTTTTCATTTGCTGAGTTAAAGAATTCAATTGATCCTCATCTATTTCAGCCATGGTGGTTTGAGTTTCAATTTCTTGTTCTTTGAGTTTATGCTTTTTGGGGTCTTGTTGAAATGGGCATACAAGTGTTATAGTTTTCACTAAACTTTTGATCTTTGTTTGGAGGAGTGCCAAGGATAAAAACTAAGTCAAATAGAATTAACAAATTTTATTGATGAGACTAAGTTTGATTTGATTATACAACTTTGTTTCGTGATGAAAGGATGATAAATCTTGATAATGAAACTTAGCTTAACAATCAAAGGTGTGATAAGTTTAATGATTTAGGAACTTTGAGATGTTTAGATCTTGGTTTAGTTTAGAGAATTCTACTTGTAGAGGCCAGTTTTAACAAGTTTAGACTCTATGGTACCTGAGGAATGATTTTGGGCTGAAAAAGATTCTGAATTCTGGTCCAAATTGTGAAATAGGGGATAAATTTAACTCTCGGGTGTTGCATTTAATGGATGCACTAAAAAAAATCCTGGATGTGCTAAAATATTGCACAGATGCGCTAAAATAGAGAATGAATGCATTGGAAGATTGCACAAATGCACTATAAGATTGCCTAAATGTGCTAAAACAGGGGTTCTATGCACTAAAATATGTAATGTATGCACTATAACAGAGGGTAAATGCATTGGAAGATGGCACAAATGTGCTATAAGATTGATTGAATGTGCTATAATAGAAGATGGATGCGTTGGAAGATTGCACAGATGCGCTATAACAATAGTCCAATCCGCTACAAGATTGCACAAATGTGCTAGAAAATGAAGCGGGTGCGTTGAACTGGGAAAACGTCACAGTTTCTTGCAAGTTTGTTTGATTTTTTTTTGATTTTCCAGTCAAAGTATTGGTTGTTTCAAAGGATGTTTTCTGAATCAATATTTTCACTTCCAATGTATGATGTTTTGTTTGAAATTTTTTCATAAACACATTGGTAAAACACATCAAACATGTACAATCCTAAGGTTGTGTAGGACAATATTTACTAGATTCCCACTTGGATTACACTCTAGCTACACCTACTTTTAGCGGATGATTAGATGCTTGACCCCACTGGCTCCACATGACACACCTTCACTCTCGAGGTAGTTTAGACTGTACCCAGAATTTCCCATGGCATACTTCTAATCTCTACTAAAAGCTACAAAATGTGGGATCTAATTCTAGAACATCCATTCCTATGCCAGTAAATAGAATAAGGATTTTGGCCTTGCTATAACAAAGGGTTCTAGTATAGGCATTCCATTCGTGGGGGATCATCCATTCATCAAGAGACCATTGCTGCCCTTCTTGTCAGAACAATCCTCGTGATACTTGAACTTTTCTCAAGTACCCACATTTATATCCTGGTTGGAAGTCACTTGGCTTTAGCGTGTTACTAGTTGGGTTGTTCCCTTGGGTGATTACTTTTTCCCACAAGGCAGACCCTCTATGGATATAAAAAATAAAAGTGAATGGGTTTGGCTTTTTGGTCACCTAGTTAAGGGGAGAGCATATGCCCACCATTCATCAAGCACAAAAGACATGGTGTTCTTTAACCTTTTAATTAAACTAGATTCCTAATTTAATCAAAAGAAAGCATTCAAATAAGTCCAGCCCTTGCATACATCATCAATAGTTGCATAAGTTTGTCTTTGACAAGCGTATTTAGTACAATGGATATCAAATGCTTTTTATTTCACTTCAATGCTCCATGTTCCTCTTAAAACCTGCAATAAATGCTTAGAATGTTAGATGATATCAAGAAATAAGAAGACATGAGGGTTAGATGAATTATTAAGCATAAAAACCCTAAAACTTAGACCAAGTTACAATGTGATTTGACTTTAGATGTAAAATTGAAAATTTTAACTCCACAAAATTGAGAAAAACTTAAACCATTTCATAAATTATGAAATTATACCCCATTTCAAAAAAAAAAAGCTCCAATAAAGACCTCCGTATGACCAAGATACGACCATTTTAAGATCGATCATGTGCCGCGAAAAACAATCATCATCCGAAGCGCTTAAAAAGACTTCATATGGATGCGCTTAAACAAATTCCTCGTGATGCAATTCAAAGAAGTGTTAGATTTATACTTTTTTGTATGCACTATAATAGTCATCCAATGTGCTAAAATAATTTTCAAATGCACCGTAACAAGGATACGATGCACTAAAAGACTTTGTGTATGCACCAAAAGAACTCACAGTTGCACTAAAAAAAGTTCACGTCTAGAATCTGTGAAACAACTTCTAGAAAACCTCAATAAAAAGGGGCTAGGCCCCATGGTAGGCACCAATTTATGTGTGTGTGAAATGTGAGAGAGTTAGAAAATCAATAATAAAGCACACAAACACCAATGAGATGTATTATGTTAAAGATTTGAATCAAATAACTACTCTATTTTAGCCAAACAAAGAGCTTTAAGAACATTTCTTTCATTGTCCCTCTCTATTCTAAAGGATTTACTAAACCATTTGGCCCTCATATTTCTATGTGCACTATGGTTTTTAAAATGACAACTTGAAAAACAAGATAATATTCAACATGCAAGCCAATTAAGTTCCTACATGAAACTATATGATGAAAATGATAATGAATATTATGATGAATGGATAATGGTGTTATATTATACAATGTAAATGCTATGATATGAAGCTAGGATGATTCTGCATATGTTCAAATGCTAACTATGAATATACTAATCTAAAATGCAACTATAAAGCAACATATGATTCTACAATGCTAAATATGAAGCTAAACATGATTCTATATGCAACTACAAAGAAAAACATGATTCTAACTATAAGACTCCAAGTGCTTCAATGCTCAAAGCTATTCCTACATGATAAATCTACTCAAATGTGGGATGCAAAATACAATTCCAAAGGGTTGTATTTATAGCCTTTTTCAAGCATCTTGTGAGGTGGCAATGATCGATAGTCTAGATTTGAACAAGAGGGATGAATAGTGGAGATGAAGAGAATCAAGAAGGTGTCCCTTTGACCAAAGACAACATGTCAAATGAATGAAGGAATCTCTTGACCAATAGGCAACATGCCAAATGGATGGAAGAATCATGTGTGAGAGAAATACCATGTGTTTGAAAGTTTGTTGAAGAAGTGTGTGAGGAATAAGCCATGTGGTTTGAAGATAATTCTAAATTAAAAAAATAGAATTATTTAATTTCATGTGACCCTTGGTGAGGTGGCATGAAAAGTTGTAGACATGTGCTTGAATTCCTAATCTAGGATTAATGAAACTTAATTAAATAAAAAAAGCTTATGGAAATTCATTTATTTAATTAAATTAGAAGAATATGATTTTAGATTTGGAGAATTAAAGGATATGAACTATATAAATAAATTGAAAATTTATTTATACGTAGTCGAATATTAATTAAATAACTAGTATTTAATTAATTAAATGTATTGACTGATTTTAGGGGTATACAAGTAGACCGAGAGGATCAATCAGATCCTCGAGGATATGCTTTAGATGTACATCATGGATCAAAAATCATGATGGGAGGACTACCTATATTTGGTAGAATTTGTATACAATAAAAATTATCATAGTTCTATTGGCATGCCTCCTTTCCAGGCATTATATGGTCATCTATGTCGGACCCCGTTGAGTTGGGATCATTTGGAAGACATGGTTCTTCTAGGTTTGGAGATGCTTCAAGAGATGGAGCAACAAGTGGTTCACATTAGGGAGCATTTGATAGCAACCTAGGATAGACAAAAGAAATATGTCGATGCTCATAGGGTGGATTGCTAGCTCTCAGTGGGAGACTGGGTATTCCTGCCTGTGCACCCGCGAAAGAGTCCGATCCATTACGGAAAGTGCTCTAAGCTCGCACTACATTTTGTTGGGCCTTTTGAGATCTTGGAGAGGATTGGTCCTATAGTGTACCATCTTGGTTTGTCGCCTAGTCTCTCGCACATTCATGATGTATTACATGTATCAGTTCTCATACCCTATTATCTAGATATATCTCATGTACTTGATTGGAATGCATTATAGGTAGATGACGTGCAACTGGATTTGGAGCTCGTTGGCGTCATTCAACACAAGAGACTCACACTCAGGGGACAAGACATTGAGTAGGTTAGGGTCCAGTGGGATCTGAACAACGAGTCTTCTGCTACCTGTGAGGATGCTTCTAGAATGAGAGAGCTTTATCCGTATCTGTTTACAAGCTTCAAGGAGTAAGCCTGGTCCTAGGGGGGAGGATGTAATTCCCCCTTAGTTTGTCTTTGTTTGGACAACTGCTTGGACTATATCTAGACCTTCACTCACTTGCGAGTACCCTGTGATGCTCCAATTTTCTCTTCATGGTGTG
>VDFB02166218.1:0-21863 GCA_007258455.2 Sequoia sempervirens | reverse complement strand
ACCTATTGCCACAATCACAGCAAGCAAATGTTCTTTTTAAAATCCAAATAACAATGAGCTATTCTAAGTGAAGATATTGCTTCACCAAAAACAAATTGTTCAATTTTAACTGCAAGATTCATTGTTTGGTGACTATCCTAGATTGCTTCATTTTATTCGATGTGGCTACCCTAGGATTGCTTCATTTTAAAACTTTTTAGAAAGGAAATAGAATTATGTTTGTGGAATGCATCAGACTCAGAATTCTATAAATTTTGTTACAGTCTATATGCGCCTAAACAGAGGCTGTATGCGCTAAAACGTATATGTGCCAGAACAGAGACTGTATGCGCCGAAACAGAAACTGGATGCGCTCGAACAGAAGCTGGATGCGCTGAAACAAACACTAAAAGCACCTAAACAGAGACTGGATGCGCCGAAAGAAAATGTTAAAACAATTACGGTGCATATGAAAAGAAAATTATATGCGCTTTAGCAGTCACTGTATGTGCTTTAACAACCACAGATGCACCGGAATAGTCACAGGATGTGCCATAACAGTTACAGGATGTGCCATAACAGTCACAGGATGCACGTCAAAATTTTGCAAAATCAAAACTTAAAATTTTCCGTATGCGCATCAGGAATTTTTGAATGCGCCTAAACGTTAGAATTTTCTGAAGAACCGATTCCAGAAAGTCGAAACTGTTAAAATAAACTTACAGAAAACGTTAAATTCGTGGGTTCGAGCCCCACGGTGGGCGCCATTTTATGTGTGTATGAAATATTGCATTAATTAAATAGAAATCCAACACATGTTAATAAGACATTAAATCGAAAAAGCTATAAAAGAAAAACGAAATAAAGCAAACCGTAATCGCAGCTTCTTGAAACCGTCTTATCCTCCTCTAACTTCAGCGTTTTGTTGCTTCGAATGGCTCTCAGATTAGCAGGTAGAGCTCAACAAAATGACAGCATGAAGAACAAGATAAAAATAAGAATGCATAATATGCTAAGATGCAAAAGGTTATGCTAACATGAAAGATATGGTTATGATATTCAAACTACTATTGTATGCAAATGCTGGTGAAACTATGGCTATGTAAATGAGTTTACGAAGTGTGCGCACATGAACGATTATGCATATTGTATGTGGATGATTAACCAAGGCTTGGATTTGCACGGGCTTTTATAGAGTTTTCGAACAAGTTTGATTGGCTGAATCGATCGGCGGTCCGAATCAAGCTTGTTTCGAACAGACGGCGGGAGATCTTCGAAAGTGGAAGAGGAGAATGGAAGGTTTCCCATTTCTTCGAATTTCCTCATTGAGTTTCAAAGGGAAACTTCCATTCCAAAGGATGAGATGCAAATTTGGAAGGGCGAGTTAGCATAAGTTAGAAATTAAATAAATTAAATTTATTTAATTTGAGAAGTGGAGATGAAAATGGAAACCCACATAATTAAATAAATTATTTAATTATGTTTTAAAAATGGAAATAGGGTGAGGTGAAAAATATTAAATTAAAATATTTAATATTTAATTTGAGGACGAAGAATATTCCATTATTCAAATATTCAAAATTTTTGAACTTTAGAATAGAATGATAATTAAATGAAAATAAATTATAAAGATTTATTTAATTTAATCAAGCGAAAGGTAAAAGATGAGATGAAGAAGGTATTCCATTATTTAAATATTTAAAATATTTAAACTTTAGAATAGGATGATAATTAAATGTAAATAAATTATAAGAATTTATTTAATTTAATTAAGCGAAAAGGTGGAAATGTTAATAATTAATTTAATTAAAGCTAGGAGAATTAGAAAAATGAACGATATAAACAAATAATTAAATTTATTTATATGTAGATGACTTTAGGGGAATTAATTAAATAAATCATATTTAATTAATTAAAAAGCTTAATCATGACCATTTTTAGATGTATACAGAAACATCTCAAAAAATTTAGTTGTGAGGTATATGCACATATATCAAAGGAGAAGTGAACAAATTTGGAGATTTTTTTTGTAATGTATCTTCATTAGGTACAATTGTGGTGTGAAAGGATACAAGCTTTGGAATCCTATTGTGTAAATGCTTAATTGTAATCTAAATGAAAACATAAAACACTAAATGAAACCTTAAACTAAAGAAATTTAAATTAAATTTAAACAAACAAAATCTTCAGAACCGTCCCATTTTTCTCTATCCACAGAGATTCTTTTGAAGCTTTTTGGCTCTCAGATTGTGTAAGCTTCTCCAAATGGCTGCTGCAGAACGAGTATGCAAAGAAAAACTATTCTATATGTTGGTGAAGATGGAATTGTTGATACGGATATGGACAGGGGCTGTGATTATGCACAGGGGCTGTGAATGATATGTATCATGGTTCTATTGCTATTGCTATGATTCTATGCTATTGCTATGAAAATGCTCTATGAATGCTGGGAATACTATGCAATTTTCCTATAGTTTACTTGCTTAAAATTCTATATCTTTTTGGAGCTCCCGGCAGCTGTATTTATAGATTTTTTGCAGGCTCCATCCTGGCTGGTAAGAATCTACGGCTATGAATTTGTCTGGTAAATTTGAATGGTGAGAGATTGAGAGGTTGAGAAGAAAATGGGGGAGGTTGAGAGGTTGGAGAGAAGAATGGAATCCCTGTATATCTTCAGCCCACAGAATTTCAAGCACCTGCAGAAGCGAGAGAAATTTAATTTTTGTTTTGGCAGTTTGTTTCAGGAGTTGAATAAATCCCAAATTAAATAAATATTTAAATTTATTTAATTTAATTTATTATTTTTGATTTTATTTTTGATTTTTGAAACTATGGAAGAATTAATTAAATATTTTGAAATAACAATGTGAGTGTAGCTGACTTTAGAATTTGGAAATATTTAAAAGATTTTAATTAAATATTTTTTGGAAATATTTAATTAAGAATAGATTTATGAATTTGAATTTAGAAATGATTTTAATAATGAATAATTGAATTAGAATAATTAAATATTTTGGAATATTTAATTATAAATGATATTTAGAAGAAGAATAATATTTAAATCTTTATTTGAATAAAATATTCAAGCGAAGAAGATTATTGATAATTAATATAAATAAATCGTAATGTTTATTTAATTAATTAAGAATGAATATGAAAGGTGATTAAATGTTTAATCGAGAATGAAGAATGAAGAAATGGAAATGATTATTTAAATTTGTTTATATCTGGAGATAAATTTTGAAGATTTTAATTAAATATTAAAGTAACAATTAATTACCAGACAATGTGATGTGACCATTTTAAGGCGTATACATTTTGCCCCTCTTTGAAGTGATGTGTTTTACGCATTGCTTCAAAGAATTTTGAAATTTGCCCCAGATGTTGATTATCAAAATAATGATAAGTATATGCCCCCGCGAATATGAATCGATAAAATTTTGAGTTTTCGTGATTTTGAATTTTTTTTATTTTTTTTATGATTTTTTAAATTTTTCAATTTTTATGGATTTTGAAGATGTCGATTCATCGTTCGAAACTAATGATTTGAAGAAATTGACCTGAAGAGATATGAAATGAAAATTTGAGGAATAAATTGCCCCTGCTATGTGAAAATATGATAAAAATGCCCCAATTTTACCATTATATAGGTTAAAAATGTCATTTTCCATGTCATTTTCAATTTTAACCTAGTAAAATTTGCAAATATTGAGCTCTGAGTTGATAATCATGGCACTTCCAGTTCACTTACACCCGTTCAGTATAGAAGCGTCATCGGTAGTAGAGCACTCTGAGGACCTCGGTATGTGTCACCAAGTAAAATCCTTATGCATCGAAAATTTTTGTTTCGCACATTTTAATGTTTAAATTCAAAAATTTGAGTTTTAAGCTCTTAATGTTTTTCATAGCAATCAATAATTTTATTAAGCGTTTATCTTGCTTAACTCTTAAAATTAGCTCGTAGCGCATTTGACAATTTTCATAGCGCATATAATATTACAGCGCCCGTGATAGATTTCATAGCGCCTTTGATGATTTTCATAGTGCCTTTGATATCATAGCGCACCTGAGATGTTTTATAGCGCTCTTAATAAATCTTGTAGCGCAAAATTTTCCATAGCGTTGTTGATAGACATCATAGTGCCATTAATTACGTTACGTAAGCATAAAGAATTTCGCCAAAACGATAAAAAGAGGAATTTTTGTAAGCCTACAACTTCGATGCAATGGCGCTTTTGTTTCCACATGATAAATTTGTTTTAAGTTGTTGGAGAACAAATAGTACGATAAATTTGCTTTTAAAGTTGTTAAAACAAATGGGATAGATAAGTTTTCTAAAGTTGTTTAGAAAGAAACTTGATGTTGAATTATTTCGCGTTCAGCAGTGATGAAAAACAAATGGATTTGATTGATTTGTTTTGCTTCTAAGATTGTTAAAACAAACATAGTTTTGATGTTATTGGCATTTCATAATGATAATGAAAAATAATGGATTTGATTGATTCAATTTTGGATTGATATGTTAGGATGATTCGATATTGATGTTGTTTTGATGATTTATGTGAACAGGAGAGACTAGGTGTCCTGCAGTTACGAGAGGCTTTCCCGAGCACATGGTCATTGATTCCACATTTATTACAGTCTGCTAGAGATGTGATTGATGCTTGTGGCTTGACTTCATTACTTGATATGCCCGAGGTTCGCCTCAACAGGGCTCTATTGACAGCACTTGCAGAGCGGTGGCATAGCGACACCAACACCTTTCATTTACCGACCGACGAGATTACAGTGACTCCCGAGGACGTATATCGCATCCTACGGATCCCAGTGATGGGAGAGATAGTTGTTTTTGACAGACGAGAGGCTGGAGGTACTCTTGCTTTGAGACGGATATTCAGAGATGATCAGATTGCCGGATACTTCATCCCATGGGGTGAGATCATAGATACTTATCCACCACTACCAGCTGTACTTGCAGGTTTCATTGGAGGTGTGTTGTGCCCCGACCATAGGTCGAAGGGGTTCGCGATCGGATGGGGTCGTGTCTTAGAGAGCATGGTGATGCAGGGGACACAGTATGCATGGGGTACCTGTATGCTAGCCCATCTATATGACAAGCTACATCACATCGTATATGGTAGAGGCCGGAGTTTTGCTGTTGGATGCTCATTACTACAGATATGGGCATGGGAGCATTTTGCAGTTTTACGTCCATTGACTCGAGGAGAGCGACCAGCTGGTCGAGCATACAGATGGAGATATGCACATATTATTGCTCAGCCTAGACTGGGCAAACTAGTGTATTGGCAGCGGCTTTTAGATAGTTTGGACACAGTATGCTGGAGGCCATATTTGGATTGTGAGCCATGGCCAGAGGATGCGAGGGAGATTCCTTTTGTATGCACTTCCAGATTTTTGATTGGACGGACTACATGGATCTTGGAGAGATTTCTTCTTTGGGCGATGTATTGTGCGATAGTTGGTCAGTTCGGGGGTATGCTGTTGGTTGACTATTTATCGCGGTGACGATCGAGCTTGCGATTAATACCAGGGCCACGGATCTCATATGATCGTGATGGCGAGAGTTCACCCGGTTTAGAACCTGAATGTGGGATTACCAGGTGGATGTTCTTGATGCAGGAGCGACACCAGAGTATGTTCATTATGTTCTACAGCATCCACCTCCATGCATGTTTGATCCTGATGAGGCCATTGCTCCTATTATTGGACAGAGACGTCGACAGAGAGACTCAGAGTCAGGAGATGATGATTCAGAGGACAGTGATGACGAGGAGGGTAGTGGAGATGATAGTGATATTGATGGTAGGGGTGGCCGAGTGAGGTGGCCCGAGAGAAGAGGAGGTAGGCGAGGAATTGGACCGCGGATGAGGCATCGCGGCCCATCGCGTCGATGAATCCGGCAGTAGCGAGTCGGTCTCTTCTGCGGAAACGCGATCACCGACTTGCGAGCTCACCGGCTATCCGCAGGCGCAGGCCTTGATTTCACAGTTGCAGGGTCAGGTGACTTCGATCACTGCTGAGAGAGATGCAGCTAGACAGCGGGGTGAGCAGGCCATTGCCTTAGCAGATAGCCTACAGAGAGTGGCAGGTAGCACTTTGCCAGGTGATATGATGAGAGAGGTTACGAGGGCTACTCGAGAGGCAGAGTTTTATCGGACTAGATATCATGATGCAGTCCCAGCTGAGCAGAGAGAGAGCTACACTCAGTCACGATCTACTCATGGTCGCTCTTGTACTACCAGTAGGGGTGTGACACAGCCATTACCTCCTAGAGGGCCACCGGGGTCAGGCGGAGCAGGTCCATCAGGGGCAGGTGATACAGGTCCATCAGGGGCAGGTGGTACAGGTCCTAGGCCAGCTCCATCACAGGATAGCTCGGCCTAGTGCATTGTATATGATCTCTTTCATGATATTTTCTTGAGACATTTAGTATACACCATGAGATGATCACATTTTTGATGATATTATATCATTTTGTAGTTTGACATCCTTGTACATTTTGACATTCATTTTTGAAATATATGAAATGCAGAGATGATTTTACATGATACATGATGTATATATATGATGTGTACTATATGATGTTTTCATGATTTATGATATTTATATACATGATGGTATGAGATTAAATTTATTTGATGAATGAATGTATGACATATATGATGTATGTATGTTTTGATTTTATGATTTTCTTAATGCAAATATATGTAAAATGTATGAAACAATGTTTTGTGAATGTCAAAATATACTCAGTCATATTTGAAAAGATATAAATCTTTGATTCTTTGCCAGCTTTTTAGAAATCTATAAATGCAAAATGCAGATTCTAACATGAATGCAATCTATACTAACCATGCAGGACATTCATACAATATTGCCATTTGAAGAGCTTATGTGTGCTTTTTGTATCATCATAGAGCTTTGAAATGTTGAAAGTTAATACAAGCATCAAAGGGTATGTTAGCACCAGTGATGACCTGAGTATTGCTTTCATGATTTTTATATAGCAAGCATCTAGGTATAATTGAACCGAGATGACCTGAGTATTGCTTGCATAAACAGACAAGAGTTAACCCGTTTCCCATGCAAATTCTGAAATGTCATCCATGATCCATAGTAGAGCATGTCTCGCGACCAATTTGCATAGTACTAATGATTTCCTCACAAACAGAAGACAAAGAAAAATCATACTCCTTCCTTGCTTTTCTAGTTCAGTACATCATCGAATTACTCCAGAGATATGATAGAAAATCAAACAACCATTCAAATCCTGCTTAAGGCATTTCAAACATTTATTCAGATTAAGATCATCCAATTTGGTTATCATTATTGATATTCTCACTTCGATAGTTGTTTGGATCATGTTGTTTCGATTTTCATTGGCATGAATATGTTTGTAATTGATTTGATATGACAATGTTTGTTTTGTTTTGTCAAGCTGTTATTTGTCTATTTTTGGAATATCCTAAAAGCTCGTTGCCCCTCTCTTGTATGTTTCTGCATTTTGCCCCCAGTGTAAACACAACCTAAAGATAAAAGATATGTACAAATTCATCAAGCCATGATGAAACCTAAATATTCCAACCACATGATATGGATAATTAAAGATATATACAGATAAAAGATATGGAAATGGATGGATGATGCTGAAAGTGAAAATGAGACATAAACTAATAAATGGAGGAACCTATTTTTATCACAAGTAGCGCTTGTTTGCCAAGTTTTCACTACTTGTTTTTATTGCACTTTTTCAAGATTTTTCTGATTTTTTTGATTTTTTCAAGACTTTTTATGAGTTTTTTTATTTTTTTAGGAACTTTTTCAAGATTTTTCTGATTTTTTTGATTTTTTCAAGACTTTTTATGAGTTTTTTTATTTTTTTAGGACTTTTTATGATTTTTTTGATTTTTTTCAAATTTTTAAGATGAAATGAGATGATATGACTAATTGAAGGAACAAGATTCCCCACAATATAAGAGAAGATGCATGACAAAGGATATGGTATTGAAGATTTGGATGAAGTGAATAGGATAAGATGTATGATTTTCAAGAAGATCCTTAACCTTGTCAAGATCAAAGGTGGAAATGTAAGGAATGGGCATAGAAATGACCATGAATGATAAGATGGATGAAACTTGTCCCTAAGCATAAAGTGCAAGAGGAATATGGAAGATAAGATATGGATGATAGGGAGATGGAGGAAGGACTTAAGCATCAAGTTTCACAACCAAATATCCCTCTAATAAACCATGGTAATGGGAATTAGAATCCTAAATGTTGGTAGATTAATGATATGATGGAAGAATCTAAGGACATACAAAAGTTTGGATCTAAAGAAGAATGATGGGGGGTGAATGTTGGATAATGGATAGGAGTTTGGAAGACCTGTTTATGGATAAATGGAAAAGTTGGAAAGATCAACATTGACACACACCTTGAAGGGCGGTGGAGTGATGGAGGAAAAATGGATTTGGAAGGTGATAGGTTATTAGATGGAAAATTGGAGGAAACTTTTGGATTAGCAAATTTAGATGCGAATTTAGATTTTATTGCTTCTATGAGACTTTTAGGAATCCACATGAATTTTGACTTTGAGTTTTTCTTTGTGGACCTTTGTGGCCGTTGACATTTTTCTTTTTGATTTATGGACCTTTGTGGTCTTTGAAAATTGCCTTTTTGCTTTGATGGGCCTTTGTGACCTTTGGAAATTGCCTTTGCTTTGATGGGCCTTTGTGACCTTTGGAAATTGCCTTTGCTTTGATGGGCCTTTGTGGCCTTTGAAAATTGCTTTTTGATTTTTTGGATCAAATTTTCTTTTATTTTTGCATGACTCTTCGAGGAGACATGTTGATCCTTTGATACATGTGGATTTTGATATAGAAACTTTTCATATTTGGCATCCAAATTGCTTCCAAGAGCAATGGGAGGGGTGGATTGAGGTGAATGATATGGAGGTATGATGGATGAGTTAATGAAGGAAGAATTTTGAAAGTGGATCAAGGATGTGTGTTTTTTGTTGTTCTTGAAGAATAGGAGATGGAGAAATGTGGGACCCTAATATGGACGAAAGGATTGATGAGCTAGGTTGGAATGATAAGGACCAAGGATAGATGAATGGTTTGATGAACTAGGATAAGGACCTAGGATAGATGGTGTTTTTATTGGACTAGGATAAGGACCTAGGATAGATGGTGTTTTTATTGGACTAGGATAAGGACCTATGATGGATGGAGAGTTTGATGGACTAGGATACTTAGGTTGAGTATGAGGTGTATAACCAAGGCCATGAGAATATGGATGTTCTTGGACAGAAAGGGGTTCTAGGATACCTTGCTCATGAAGACCTAAACCTTTTCCTTTGTAATTCATAATTTCACACATTCGTTTACCAATGGGATATGTATTGTTTGTGAAACAAGATGCGAATCCATTGTGAGGAGGATATGATATGGATGAGAAGATAGGTTTTGGAAGTAAACTAGAATGGATAAAGGAGGAGGATCCCAATTTATAGGTGTGGGGTTCATGGATAACGTGAATAGGTGTAATAGGCTCTTGACATGCGGATGATGGGGTGTTTTGATCTTGACTTGGAAAAGGATTATGAAATGGTATGAAAGGAATATCTTGATCATGAGGAGGATAATCATCTTCATGGGATGAAAGGGTATCCTTGAATGGAAGATTATATTGATCTTGATGAGGAAGGGAATCATGAAATTTTGTAGAAATCATATCTTGATCATCAATTGGTAAGACATCATTAGATAGGATGGAAGAAATATCATGCTCTTGTAATGCAATAGAATCATGGGATGCTATGGATTGATTAGATGATGACGAAGAAGAACTTGGAAGAACATTTGTCTCTTGAGATGGAAGAGGATTATCATGGGTAAATAATGAAAGGAGGGGATCATCATATGGTCCTTGAGAGATGGGATCTTGATCAAAGATAGGAAGGGTTTGTAGAATGTTTTGATCAAGATGTGTAGATTGAAATGAATCATTGGATGTAAAGGATATGATAGAAGAAGGTGATTGAATGAAATCGTTATCTTGAGTGAAAGAATCATGAGGTTCATTTGGAATTATGGGGGATGAAGATAAATGCATGACATGATAGGATTGGTCAATTTTATTTGAGGGCTTAGATTTGGGCTTCTTATGTAACCTTTGCAAAAATTCAAAAACATTGAATTTGGATGATGTTGCTTTTGGAGGAGAAGAGGTTACCTTCATATTTCCGTCAAAGGACTTCATAGTTGTGCCCCCTTGCATTTCCTTGATTTTCCTTTGGAGTGCTCTTGTTTGTTGGGGAAAACTACTAAGATCATTTAATGGAGTTTTAGTCTTTTCAGGATCTTCCTTAATTTTCTCCATATTGTAGTTAGAGGGCAATTTGGCACCTTGGTTTGCTAAGAAAAGAAAGTAGCCTTCTTTATCTCGCTCTAACATCTTGTCCAAAATTTGGTGAAACTGTGGATCCTGTTCAACTTCTTGAATCATTTCATCGGTTATCTCATTATTTGAACTATTCCCAGTATGAAACCTATGAAAAAGATTTTGTTCCCTATCACCCATGTTGTAAAGTGGACAATAGGCATATACTTTTGAAATGTTCTTCTAGACTTAGATCATAGGTTTATAAGTGCAAAAATGATAATGTCTTGATCTGATAAGATGAAAATCTTATGATATGATCAAATGACGTTTCTAACTCTTGATTGTGGCTTCCAAGATGAAAGGATATCAGAATCCTGTTGGGGAAGTTGAATAAATAATCAAAAACTTGTTTGAAAAGATGCACTATTTTGAGATTTGATCCTAGTCTTGAAAAATGATAAGTGTGATCAATGTAATTGTGAGTTTTAGATGATCTTTACTGAATTAATGTATTGAAAACACATCAAGCAAGTTGTAGAATAGTTGTTTTAAGCCCTATGCTAAACAAGAAGTGTATGACCAAAATGTTGTTCAAAAATTGTTTTAACGGGTCTTACACATGATAAGCACTTCAAATAGACTCACTATTAGTTCTCAAGTAGGTCATCATAGTAATCAACAGCCCACATCTTAGAACTGCGTCAACTCACACAACCATGTCACCCCCGAAAGGGCACCCGTATTTTTGTCTTTTCCAGGTGCATACTCAGAGTGACGGAAGTGGATACCGGATCCCCTGAGCAAACAATCCTTGGCAGTTATATGGTGAGTATCTTGGGGGTAGATTCTTCCCTCCCCTGCACTGTGATTGAAACAATGTTTGGAAACTGACTCAGTTAGTTACTACACTAGGTTCGTAGTAAGGGTTTCCGTTCGGTGCGACAAATGATAGACTCCCTCGAGAGACCTCCCTACCTTTAGAACAAAGGCTTTGGGGATGGTTATCAATGCACACTACCATCAAAAGAGGGTTTCCCCAATTTTGCTTTAAATTTTAGAGTGGGGTGGAATAGCCTGGCTTTGGCTTGAACCCACTTGAGTCGTTCCTCTTGGGTGAGTACTTTTTCCCACAAGAGCAGGCTCTCTACAAGGTTTTAACAAAAGTTGTAAAATGCATAAAAGGAAATAGGTGAGTTTGGCATTTTGATCACCCAGTTAAGGGGAGAGCATAGGCCTATCACCGAAGACAAAGCAAATAAAGGTTCAATTGTTAAGCACCAAATGAAAATTTTCTAAACTAAGTGAAGATTTTGCTTCACATAAAAAGAAAATTCATTTTAAGCCCAAATTGAAAGATTAAGTGTCTACCCTAGGATTGCTTCATTTTACCTTAGATGACTACCCTAGGATTGGTTCTTTTTATGCTTAAAATGACTACCCTAGGATTGGTTCTTTTTATGCTTTAAATGATTACCCTAGGATTGGTTAATTTTATGCTTTAAAATTATTAACTATCCGCGGCTGTGTCGGAATCAGTTAAACTAATCTAGAGTTACAGATTACAGAATACATTCTTTAAAAATTTGCGCTGCAAAAGACATTATAGGCACTGCAAAATTAATTACAGGCGCTGCAAGACTGATTAAGAGCGCTGCAAAATGGATTATGGGTGCTACAAAATGGATTATGGGCGCTACAAAATGGATTATGGGCGCTGCAACAGACTTCAGATGCGCTAAACTGGAGATGATATTTCCGAAACGTGTCGTCTGCGCTATTCCGCTGTTTTTACCAGTAACCTGTCAAAAGAAACTGCAAATAAAACATTAAAAAGGGGGCAAGAGCCCCACGGTGGGCGCCAAAAATGTGTTATGCTTATTTATGTTAATCTAATTGAAAACAAAAACACAATAATGAAACCTTAATCTAAAGAAATTTAAATGAATTCAAATCAAACAAAGTTTTCTTCAGAGCCGTTTCATCTTCCTCTATCTCCAGGAATTTGAAGTTGCTGCTCTCAGATTTGATGTAAGCTCCTCCAAATGGCTATTGTAGAACGAGTATGCAAATGAAAATCTATTCTATAT
Organism: Sequoia sempervirens; assembly: GCA_007258455.2. Taxonomy (NCBI): domain Eukaryota; kingdom Viridiplantae; phylum Streptophyta; class Pinopsida; order Cupressales; family Cupressaceae; genus Sequoia; species Sequoia sempervirens. The sequence continues at coordinate 9,390 of VDFB02166218.1, read as the reverse complement.
GCTGGTGAAGATGGGATTGCTGATACAGATATGGACAGGGGCTGTGATTATGCACAGGGGCTGTGAATGAAATGTATCATGATTCTATTGCTATTGCTATGATTCTATACTATCTATGCTTATGAAAGTACTCTATGAATGCTATGAGTGCTATGAAATTTGCCTATAGTTATTTTACTAAAAGCTTCTATATCATTTGAAGCTCCCGACAGCTGTATTTAAAGATTTTTGCAGGCTCCATCCCGGCTGGCAAGAATCTACGGCTGTGAGATTGTCTGGTAAGTTTAAATGGTGAAAGATGGAAAGGTTGAGAAGAAAATGGGGGAGGTTGAGAGGTTGGAGAGAAGAATGGATTCCTGTCTTCAACCCACGGGAACAAGCCTGCACAGAAACAGAGAAATTTAATTTTCTGTTTTAACCGTTTGCTTCCCGGGAGTTGAAGATAAATCCCAAATTAATTAAATAAATAAATTTATTTAATTTATTGCATTTGATTTTTGATTTTTAAAAACTATGGAAGATTTAATTAAATATTTTGAAATATTTAATTGTAATATGACTTTAGAAGAATTTGAAATTTTAGAAGATTTAATTAAATATTTTTGGAAATATTTAATTATAAATAGATTTTTGAAGAATTTTGAAATGATTTTTAAGAATGAATATTGAATTAGAGGAAATAATTAAATATTTTTAGAATATTTAATTGTAAATAATATTTAGAAGAAGAGTAATATTTTAATCTTTCTTTGAATAAGATATTCAAACGAAGATTATTGATAATTAATATAAATAAATCGTAATATTTATTTAATTAATTAAGAAATGAATACTAAAAGATGATTAAATAAACTTATTTATTTAATCGAAATAAAAGAATGAAGAAATATAAATAAATTATTTAAATTTATTTATACGCAGATAGACTAAAGATTTTAATTAAATATTAAAATATTTAATTAATTACCGTATATAATATGATGTGACCATTTTAGTATACAAGATATATAAAAAATAAATCATTTATATGTACCTTTTGGAAGAGAATGTTTCAACTCAAAGGCTCTAAAACCATATGATTTTTAGTGTAGGTGTTATGGATTCTCTTGTTCAATTAGGTTTTAACCTAAAGGAGAGATAGACCCCAAAATATAGGTGGTTCACTCAAAATAATGCAAATACAATGAAATTATGCCTAAATGCAATGATATAAATGCAACAAACTGATAAAATGAATCGATTATTTATGTCGAACTTAAGAAATATGAGATGTTTGAAAACATAGCGTTGTATGCAAAAAATAAATAAAATGACCTAGAAATGAACCCAAATTATAACATAAATGAATGAAACTGAATGTGTGCACCGAGAACATGTTGAGACTAGAAATGGCTTTGAAATGTTGTTGATGCTAGAAATTTGGTCTACATGACTCATTCACTATTCTAGGCGCATTCACCTGCATAGGAAACCTTCAAGATCTCGCTTTAGACACAATGGGTGAACCAAAATATAGAAAACACTTTTCAGGCCTAGAAATGGACTCCACAATCACTTAATGGAGAATGAGTCCACTTCTGAATTTCTAAAAATCTAAAGGTGGAAACTATAGCCCTTGGTCTGCAATTTAGCTCCTAACAAGTGCCCAGTTCTGAAACTGTGATTTTTGAGGTTGTAAATGAATTTTTGTGAGGATTTTGGTCTTGTAAAAGTGTAGATAACTTCAAAAAAATTTCAACCCTAATATTCAATCATATCCAAGCCATCCAAGCACCTAAATCTGCAATCACATAAAGGAAGATAGAGAAAATGTTGAATGTTGGGGATTGGGGGTTTGCCTTGGTCAAACCCCTTTTTAGGAAATTAAAAAAAATGAAGAAATAAGATGAAGCATGAACATGAAATGAATGGATTAGTACCTTTCCTTAATGGTAGATCTTGGATTTTTGCAACAATATGAGGAATTTGCACTTGAATGTCTAAAAAATGCTATCTTGATGGCTTAGAATGCTAAAACCCTAGCTTGCTTGACTTGAGGTAGAAGATAAATGATGAATAAGATGAATGAGTTATAAATTAGGGTTTAGAAACTTATATTTATAGGAAATTCACCTTATTTTCTTGTTAATTGGATCCCTAAGGCTGACATGGAGAAAATTTATACTTAAAACCCAATTTTTCCTGTTCAAACCCCAAAAATGGCTCAAATGGGACTCATTCACCATTAAGGACAAATGGGTCCCACTTGGATGGGACTAATTTACCCCTAATGGTGAATGGGTGCCACATGAGTCCACTTTTACTAATTGGAATGCTGAGAAGTAAGAAAATTAGGTTTATATGATGACTATGTCGGTCATTTGATTAAATTATGCCTCAAGATGCACAATATGGGGTCATAGGGACCTATTAATGATGATATAAATGGTAGATAAGGCCAATGACACAAATTTCAATGTGAAAGTGTGTTTAAATACACTTTACATCATTAAAATAGGGTCCATACAGCCTAGAAAGGCACAACATCCAATGTGAATGTGTAGGAAACATTACAACATTAGATTAAAGTTAAATTTAATTTACAAGCCTTCTAGATTGATGTGAAAATACAATTTAATATATTTTACAATATTAAATTAAGGGAAAAATAGGTTCATGAGACTTAAATACTTAATTAAAGTCTATAAAAGTGTGAAAGTCTTTTACAACACTTTACAACACCTTTACAAGTCATTGATAGATACATTTTCTTTAGTTTGCAAGGGTCCAAGACCAAGTGTGGATGTGTAAAACACCTCACAACACTAGATCAAGGAGTTATTAAGTCCAACTTATCATAAATTATTCCCATATCAAGCAATAAATACTTTTTTTTCTATGGTTCACTTCCATATCGTGAAGCCTCCCACACACTCTTTGACAGTGTCTACACCAAGACATCCATAAAGCACTGTACAGTCACCAACAATGCCTTAACAATGCTGACTCACAAAATATTTTGGGTGGGGAAGTTCATGGGTAAGAGGATGTCTACTGAAAATACTTACAATACCTTTTCCAACTAGTAAAATCAACATGATCACCGATCTTAAAATTGATTCCCTTGAACTCTATACTATGTTCATCAACAAGATTTGGTTGTAATGGAAATGTCATTGATGTGAATCATAAAGAAATTGGAATAGAATCATGGAAGTGTATTATGTTTTTTACTAATATAGATGGCACATTTTTGCTTTCCCCATCCCCATGCCCATCTTTATTGCCATCTCTCCATTGCAAGCCAACACTCTCCTTGTGCCCATGTCCATCTTTATTACCCTGCCCTACTTGTAGGCCAGTAATCTCCCCATCCCCATTTCCATCTTTATTACCTTGTCCCACTTTCTAGCTAGTGCTCTCCTCGTCCCCATGTCCATCTTTATTACCCTATCCCACTTGTAGGCTAGTGCTGTCCCCATCCCCATGTCCATCACTATTAGTGTCTCCCATTTCCATTGCAACCACATTGCTAGTAAGGTCAAGGTTAGCACTTCATTGCTCATCATTGCCCTATAATAGTAGGAATTGAAACATCACATCAAATTCAAATGCATGCAACCAATTCATTGAAATAATAAAAAAAAAATTAAATAGAATATTTTGAAATCATCGTTTCTTCTAGTTTCTCCATGTCAAAACACCTTGAACCTTTTGACCGTGTACACTCCTTTTTCTTCTCAATGGTAGACGATAGGTTGGGAAGAAAAATATCATCTTGTTCTTTCATGGGAACTTCTTTGTCTTCCAAATCAATAGTACCCTACTCAAGGCTAGCATTTCATTGTTCATCCTTGCCCTATAATAGCTAGAATTGAAATGTCACATCAAATTTAGATGCATGCAACCAATTCATTGAAATAATAAAAGACACATTAAATATAAGATTTTGAAATCACTGTTTGTTCTTATTTCTTCATGTCTACTTGATGAAAGAACTCTCACACCATCATTTCTCAGAATAGGTAGGAATGGAAACATCGCCATCAAATTCGAATGCATGCAACCAATTCATTAAACTAATTAAAACAAACATGAAACAAAATATTTTGAAATCACCATTTGATCTCATTTCTTCATGTGAGGTCACCTTGAAACTTTTTTCTGTGTACGCTCCTTCTTCTCAATGTTAGATGTCGGGTTGGGAGGAACATCATCATTTTGTGCTTTCATGGGCACAACTTCCTCTACCAAATGAACAATACTCTGTTGGGCAGCAAGAGCCACTTGTTGAACATCACCCTATCATGTCATGTAAGTTAACACTAAGTGAACGCTGTATGCATCAAAATAGAAAAAATGAACCAACAAAATTTAGATTTAAGGGTATGTCTAGGATCATCATGGGAAAAATAGGCCCTTAAGTGGAAATTTTTTTTAGAAAAATCAGAGTTAGGAAACTTGACCTAAAATTTTTAATAAGTTATCTATATTATTTCAAAAATATGTAAGAATAGAATCTATAGAAAATTGAATGTAGTTTCTAAACTACTAGGTTTTAAAAAAAAAAAAATTCATTTTGTTAAAATTTGAAATTTCAATGGTGTAGTACTTAAATTTCACAGTGGGAAAAATAAGAAGTAGGTGTCTATCCGACCACCCTAACCACAATAGAATGATAATATTTTCTTTTATATGCTTTTAGACATAAGTAAGAGAATTCTATGTTTGGATGTGATGCATTTTTTGTAAATTTTTCCAAGTAAATAATTAATTATTATTTTTATTAAAACTTTAAAAAATATAAAAACTCGTATGTTTGACCACCTTAACTTGGTCAAACTTCATGAAATTCATTTTTTCTTTTTTTAATCCTATAGTATGTGAAGCATAGAATGCGACACATGTTTTGGATTGAAAAAATGTGATACCATTTGAAAGCTATAGATGTTTTTCAATAAGCCTATCAATTAGGATCGACTTTATCATAATTCAAATAGAGAAAATGAATAATAATTATTTATTAAATTCAAAATTAAAGCTACACAGGTTGTAAAAGATGAGAATCTCCTTAAAACCATTTTCATTTCATTAATTTTGGGTAAAAAAAAAAGTCACAGCCACATACCCTACAAATACCATCATATCGCCACTTTTTGGCCCATCATGATCCTGCACATACCCTTAACAGTTCAATTCCGCATTACCATTCCATCCTTTCTCTTTTTCAACTGCAACAACAATATTTTTTTCCTTCTTTTCTCCTTGTTATCCTCACTATTATATAATTCCATTCGCTCCTTCACCTCATCCTTTCCTTCCTTAAGAAGTAGATGAAAGCTTTTCTTACCATACTTTCTACAGACCCTTTCAATAACATGCTTTTGTTGGATATTCTCCTATAGCTTTATTTGGTACTCCATATTATCCACCTTCTTTTGAAGATAATTTTTCAATTTCTTAGGGGGAGGAGGGGGTGTTTTGGTTCCCCCCGATGCACTTCATCCATACTTTTGTGGCATGAGAATAGGACAGTAGTGATCCTAAATCCTATGCATGTTGAACAATTTCCAATCATGAAATTTTCTTGTATAGTATTCTAAAATATAGTAATATATGTATCTTACATTCTCCACTTCTCTTCTATATTCAACAATAACCTACACAAAAAATTTAGAAAATAAAATAGCTTAATATATTTGATATTAAAATAATTTGAATGCACAACATATACACATAGCCAAATGATGCAATAATTGAGTTATTATATCAACCTTCCCATCCTCCATATCACCCCATGCTTCATTCACACCCTCCCCATCTTTAGGTTCACCCTTTGCATGCTCTTCCTCTTTATCATGGACTATGGAAAGAGCATGATCATCTCACCGATTATCGACCTGAAGTGAAAGAATGATATATTATCAAAGTTAGCATATTCGTAAAATACATGAAATTTTTTAACTAAAATTATAAAGCATTTTGATTGACACATATTGGAAGTAGAGGGTAATTGGAAGTTCACAATCAATTACCGAACATGTTGCTATCTTAGCATTCGTTGTCCTCCTAAAATGAGGGGATGTCCTTTGTATAATGGTTGGTTCCAACTGATTAAAATATTCCCACTTTCTAGTGAAAATCGTAACTACTTGTCAAGTATTAAAATTATACATTTGATTACATCTTGTAATTATTAGATCTTACACACACATCTATTGAACATGACCTTCTCGAAGGATATGCACCACTACACACCCTATCAGGTGTGTGGACCATCTCAACAACATTTATCAATCTACAAAGCACTTTCCCTTTTAAAGTTCATATCCATGGATGACTATAAAATGTAAAACAGTTACAAGTGTTACAAACATTAAAGTTCCAAAATTTATTGCACCATATACTATAAGAAAGCATATATTTTTTCAATCATAAGAGGAATTTGAAATGCAATTTTTAGTCTACCTAAGAATTTTGATAAATTTATAAGGTACGGTTCATTACATTCTTTCTATTTAAATAAAAAATGTTTTTCAGTACATTCATACTATAAAATAAAATGCAGGTTGGAAAAGAGATGATGTTATGAAACCTACAACCCACAATGTTGTAAAACCCTATACAAATAATGACCCAATTGGTTAGTCACCCCTTAGCTCAATTTGGTTTCAATTATGTATCCCCCACATGTAGAATGAAATAACTTGCAACCCATAGTGTATTCCTTCCTGCAATTATTTTGTGCATTTATTTTTCAGTCACATGAAGATATTGAATTGTAGTTTTTACCATAACTAATAGTTGTGGTAAATTTTGAAGGTGTCATTCATTACATTTGTACTATCTAAATAACAAAATATTTTCAAGATATTCACACTGCTTTATGAAATTCCAGGTTTGAAAACACTGGGTGTTATAAATCCTATAACTCACATACTATTCTAAGACCCTTTACAAGTAACAACCCTATTGGTTACTCACCGCTCACCTCAATTTGGTATATTTTGTGATTTTTTTGAGAACCTTTTTCTTTCTAGATAGCAAGAATGTAATGAAATTGGAAAACACTAGGTCTTAAGAAACCTGCAACCTACAGTGTTGTAAAACCCTCTACACATAACAACCCATTTGGTTAGTCACCCCTTAGGTCAATTTGGTTAGTTTTACGTATCCCCCACTTGCAACTCCTCCTTGTGCTCTCAACTGTTTAGATTTAAACATGTAGAATGAAACAACTGACAACCCACATTGTGTTTTCCAATCTAGCATTATTTTTTGCATCTCTTTGTTTCAATCATATGAAGAAATTCAAATATAATTTATACTGTAACTAAGAGTTATTATATATTTTGAAGGTAAACTTCATTACATTATTACTATCTACGAAACAAAAGGCTTCCAATAAATTCAAACTATCAATATAATAGCAAGTTGAGGATACATAAAATTATCCAAATTCACTTGAGATGTGACCAACCAATTCGGTTCTTATTGTGTAAGTAACCAAAATGTTGTCATTACATTCATATTGTCTATGTGTGTTGGCTTTGTTGTTGCACAAAAAGTTTAACCTATCAATGCCTGATACAAGCATTAGATATGATCCATCGGAGGCAGTTAATCCATATCGTGAATCACATGATTAGTGATGACTAAGGGGTGGAAGCGTCGAGCTTCCAAAAATCCCCCACTAGCATGACCATAGGATTCGAACCCACGACCTGGCTCTGATACCAATTATAATAAAACTAATCATCAAACCTAACAATGTAGTTTAATTTCAACACAACAAGCAACCATTCCTCGATAAGACCCATGTAATGACTAATTCGAGATTCCCCCTTAAGGAATCTCATAAATTTCATGCTTAGCTCCTTGGGAAGATTTTTCTTCTAGATGATTATTGTTGGTTTAATGGATACCTTCCAGATGCATCTAGCTAGGAAAAGTTCTCACATCTCTTGATAAAAATGAATTGGCTAGTCACAAAAATTTACAATCTCTATTTGTAGATTGTGATATTGAATGTCCATGCTCATTTTCACCCATACACCAAAGACATAGTAAGAGAAATGAGAATAATTATGTTATTTGATGTTAATGCACTTTGGCCCTTTCCTATCAATTTTCCTTAACATCTTTTCTTGCAACCTATATGGGAAACTCAATTCCTCTATTTGAGTGAGGACATTACGTGGAAGATATGGGTGATAGTTGGTCAACCAACCATAGACCCATGCTTCTGCATTATGCAACATCCCGTATAGCTACATCAAAGAAATTATTAGCTTTCACATCTTGACCATACAAAATCTAGAATTAGAACAAGAAGAATTAAATAACACATAATCCATTGTGTTTTCCACCCTACCAATATGTGGTGAATTTTTGTTTTGTTTTATCATCAAGATTTGTAGATGATACTACTAGAAAGCTCTCAAAAACCCACACCAAATATGCAACTTTTTTTCTCATCTAAACTCTAGAAGTAACCTCTATAAAAACATGACAACTAGGCAACTTTGGAGCATACCTTTCTCATTTACAAAACATGCTCTTCTCTCCATCATACATTGATGAAACCTTTTGACATCATGGAGCTCAATGGATCAGATTCTAGAAGAGGTGGTGATGTGTGCTAGAGAGAAGATCTTGTTTTGAAAATATTGCAAAGTTGCTCCAAAGATGACCAATTGTCATGAAATGTTGTCATATTTTTATAGAGGTATTATCTCATGCTTGTATTAGGCATTGACAGGTCAACCTTGTCATGCAATGATAAGGCCAACAATGTGTAATTGTAGGTTGGAAAGCATTGGGTGTTATGTAACCTACAACCCAAATACTATTTTAAAACCATTGACAAGTAACAACCCAATTCGTTACTCACCCCTCAGGTGAATTTGGATAGTTTTATATATCCCCTGTGCTCTCAAACCTTCAACTTTCAATGTGCAAAATTAAAGAACTCACAATGCAGTGTTTTCAAACCTCTAATTATTTTGTGCAATATCATATTTGAACACATCTAAAAAAAATAGTTATTACAATTTAGAACATTGGTATTACTCATGTTAGTCCACCTCTAATGCTTGTGGGTGCACAAAATTTAGTTAAAAGGATAGCTTCTCATAGAAGCTAGCAAGCCGGTGAGTTGTATGGTCGAACTCCTACCATGATGTCACAATTGGTAGAAGGTAGGTAAAACAATTTGATGCCTCCATTATCTCCTCGCTTCCATCACCATAACTTTTCCTCCCATCTACCAAATTTTTTACTTGTATCCCTCATCTTGGGAGGCCCTACACTACACTACCCCATCATGTGGTGTATGTTTTTTTGTATTTTTTAATGCATTTTTGTATGTTATGATGACTATGACATTCATTCTTCTAGGGAGAATTGCCA
>VDFB02166217.1:0-30081 GCA_007258455.2 Sequoia sempervirens | reverse complement strand
GAGACCACTTATAATTTTATTTATATATAATATTTTACATATAGCTAGTTCAGGCGGACATACTAGCGGGAAAGAACCAACAAGAAAAGCCCCAGTTGCAGTCCGAGTAACAAATTTTACAAAATATCAAAAAGACTAGTGAGGTCCTAGTAAAGATGACCAATTGTCTGATTACAATGTTACAAAAGCACATTGGTTGAATACATCAGTACATATGCACATTCTCTTATGCACCCAAAATACCCAAAAGAAGACATCATACTAGATATACCCGTGACCCGAATACATAACACAGTGGAGATTACAAAACCTTACTAAACATAAGACTGATATGCTAGGAAGCCACTTTCAAAAAGATGCAGATTTTCCACCAACATGCTTAAAGCCATTAACCGAGCTTTCTTTTGTTTCCAATTGTTTACCTTTGTGTTGGGGATCATGCTCAAATGAACAATGGAAGATTGAGAGTCTCAACTAGAAACCTTCTTTGAATAATTAACATTAGAAAGTAATACAGTTTGGTGAGCATATTGTATAATCACACTAGAAAATAACAATGGAAGATTGAGAGTCTCAACTAAGAATTCAACCTTATAGATAACATTCATACTAGAAGCCAACAACAAAAGACCAAATTTCATAAATAAAGTTCATGTGTTATATATCATGCCTTTGAGGGGTCCACAAGTACCATGAGCCTTTTGAAATACTTCTCCATCTAAATGCATCCATTCCAAGACCATTGGGAGGTGGGTATACAATATGAGCCAAGTATTAATTTCTAATGTTAATTATTGAAAGAAGGTATACAAATTATTCAAGCATCTTAATTCTCATACAGAGTTACATCTTAGTCAATTTCTCAATGTATGAGTTCCATATATTTGTAATTTTTTCTTAATATAAAAACATATTTTATTTCATTAAAATTAACCTATCTATTCCATGTTACAAAGGATGCTCTTATTTTAAATTATAAGTATATAATTCAAAATTAATTAGTAATTTTCAAGATAGAGTACACACAATTTCTTTAGTTAAAATAAAATAATATTCTTATTTTCATGTGAGAGTTATGTAGAATGGTAGTTTGATGTCTCAAAAATATTTCTTTCATATATACTAAATTTTTATCATTACATTATGAGTGAATCATCTCAATTATATATCCAAGCACATAAAAAATTTATAGAGTGGAAAGAAAAATAATCACACATTTATCATATTTTTGTAAGGTGTTCGAAAAGACTAAAAGTTTCCCTAGAAAGAACTAATTAAGGAATAAAAAAAATGGAAAGTGTCTACCTCATTGTATGTTGACCTTTCCCATATAAAAAGATCATGGAAATGCTAAATGAGTTGATATAAGAATTTTTAAGAATGAAGGCACAAAATTCATAACACTAATCCTAAAAGCAACAAGAAAGGCAATGAATAAAATATTCCTAGTTATTTTGAAAGAAACTTTAAAAGGTTCTAAATCCCCTTCACACCCCTTTCTAAATGAAGATAAAATAAATAAGTTACCAAATATTTCTTAGAGTTTAAGGTGGTGATTTTAATATGATTTGAGAATAAATAAGATAAATTAGATGAAATCAAGTTTTGTTGTAAAGGTGATGAATTTTGGGGGAATAAGATGAAAATAATTTTGAACCTAGTTGACTCATTAAATGGCAATAAGATAGATTTTAAAGGGGCTTTATTTAAAATATGTAATAGTTAGATATGTACTAATACATTATATTCTCTATTAGACAGTTATTTCTTCCATAAACATTTCTTACAATCTTATAATTTATTAATAATAGTGATGTGTGCATCCCTAGACACTCTTTGATAACCACACTATTAATGTTGCTATTTTTACTAGAGGATACTCTAATTGAAAAGCATGTAAAGAGGAAGGGTTAGTTAACCTTGATATTAATGCAATGAAAGGTGGGATTATCTTGATGGTATCAAAGTTATCTTAAAGATATATTGAAGTTTTTCTTCTATGCCTGAACACATTTAGTGAAATATAATGAATATGTGTTATCCTAGAAAAATATGTATAGCATTAAGGATAAAATTTAGACTTTAAGTTGAAAGAAAATGTCAAATATTTAGAATAAAAATGGTGGGGATGGAATACAAGCTTCAAGAATCTCCTTGTAATAATTAATTGCAATAATAAATGATTAAAACTAAACACGAATGGATATGTCACCAATAATTTTTAGATAAAATGACTAAAATTAGAGTCAAGATATCTTAGTTCAAGTATCAGGATAAAGGTATCAAATTCGTATTCAATGTAAACATAGCCAAGTTTGATAGATAAAAAGTTGGCCCCATTAATACTAGGGGAGCATTGTCTAATGAGATTAAGTTGACACTATTCAATTTTTAGAAGTTAGAACCCTAACATTTATATGAGGCTTGTAAAATAGAACCTTATTAGGAAGAGTAGGAGAGGAGAAATGAACCCATAATAATTATACTTATACAAATAAAAATAATAATAATGTTTAACCATTTCAAAATGTTAAATTTGTTTCACTATGGTGATCAATAGCTAATTTGTACAAGGAGGCCACAATTTATAGGGAAATGAAGACTACATAAGAGGAGAATTTATTAACATAGTAGCTTGGTTGTAGTTGTTTCTTTAGCATTAACTATTTTCTCTTTTTTCTTTTGTTGTTGAATATTTTATTTGATCTCTTAAAACTTATCAATGGTACTTGATCTTCATAATGATTATTTTCTTCTTTTTCAATTATTATCATCTTAGAAGGAATACCATTTCAATTTAGAGTAGGGAGAAATGTATTTTTCTTTTAAAGTATTTAAAATATTATATTTATTTGATGGTTCCTTCTTAACCTCTTCCACTCCTTGGAAAAAATTATCCAACCACTTGAATCTCCTTATATTAATCAATTTACTTCTATGATTTATGTATGTGTTTTTAGTGATTTACTCTTTATCCTTTCAATTTATTCATGATATACTTTAATATAGTTATAACAAGTATATAATAGTTTTTCATAATTGGATATGCCTTAAGAAACTCTTTAAATGTGAAATTATTTGATGAGGGAAGATATAAATTAAGGTTATTCTTTCTTACTTACCTCATGCTCATCCATATTTTTTGTCCATAAATATCTCAAATCAAATTGTATTTTGCAAAGAGGATAGCTATATTTTAAATATTCGCTCTTAGTCAAAGTCATTTATTTCTTTGTACAAATTTAAAATTGATTTATGTAATTTAATTTTTAATAGTTTTAACATGGATATATGAAGAATAGTTTTAAATATATATATAGTAAAGTGGACATATTTTTATATTTTCCTAATACTAGAAAATTTAATAATACCTTCATTCCTTCTAATCCTAATAGAACTATTTTATTATACATTTCATTCAAACAATCTAGTTTCTTTCCTCTAAATTTATTCTTCGATTCATACATTTAGTTCACCAACCATTTTTGGAGTAATGTCATAAGACTCAAAGGCAAAATATGAAGAATTTTATCCAAGTTTCCATTGTATGCACCCTAAACTTTATATCATGAACTGTTTGATATAATTTCTCAAATAAATTTGTTAATGAACTGTTTGATATAATGCCTCAAATAAATTTCCAATAGTGTTTTTGATGGAGTATGATAGAAATAGTGTTTTTGATATAATGCCTCAAATAAATTTGTTAATGAATTGTTTGATATAGGGTGCATACAATGCAAACACTATTTCTATCATACTCCATCAAAAATTACCATGAACTGTTTGATATAATGCTTCAAATAAATTTGTTAATTAATTGTTTGATATAGGGTGCATACAATGGAAACACTATTTCTATCATACTCCATCAAAATTTACCACGAACTGTTTAATATAATGCCTCAAATAAATTTGTTAATGAATTGTTTGATATAATGCCTCAAATAAATTGGAGGTGCCCTAGTAGAAATGTATGCAAAATGTGGAAGCATAGACAGTGCATGTTAATTTTTTGACAGAGTAGAAATGTATCATAGAAATAGTGTATGTTGAAAAGGCTTTAGAAACTTTCAAACAAATGCAGTTTCAATTCAACAAATTTGAAATTTTTTACATTTAGGGTTTCAAAATTTAACAAACAAATTCATTTTGAACTCTATGAAATTCGAATTTGACAAACCTGGTGCTCGATATGCAAGTTGGGTTGATGAACTTTGGAGAGATGAAATTGAGTTTGTGCTCGCCGGAGAGATGGAAATCGAGTTTGTTTGCCATTTGTAGATCACGTTCGCCGCACGCACAAGCACAAGGAAAGTAGAAAAAAGTGAAAATGACAGTGACAAATTCATGTTTTTTTTATGTTTTATTTTAGGGTTCTATTGAACCTTACGTTCAATCAACCCCCTTTAAAATAATATATATTTTTGTTTAGGATTTGGGGATTCTAACCGAATATGGTTCGGGATTGAACATATATGTTGCATCAAATATAGAATGTGGTTCTACTGCATCTTCATTGAGTTCGACCAACCCGCGAGCTCGGGGAAAGGAAAATGAAATTCTTCCTCATGAAATTTGTAAACCACTATTGTGGTTTGACCCGGATCTCAGGGAAGGTTTTTTGATGTATGATCTATGTTATCCTTGAATCTTAGAGCCTCGTATCGATTGATGTGTAAGTTAGAAGATTCGATTGATTGATTTTCTGTTTAACAGTGCAAGAAGGCCAACTATGTGAATATAGCATGTTGTGGAACTTCGAGGAGTAATTATTGGAAGTATTTTGTGTTCGAGGATGTTATTTTGGGTTCTCACTATGTTGTGGCCAACTTTGGTTGGTGCACATTGAAAATTATTTGTGGATTGAGTCGATGGTTTGTAAATATTTTATGTTTTATTGAAGCCAACATGTGGTTAATTAAATCTTTAGTTGCAGATATATATAAGCGATCATTTATATCATTTGGATATATGTACGAAGTGTGTTGTTGTATGTTGTGAAAGTCAGAGGGGTTGTAGAGTGATTATGCATAGTTTCACTTGTGCATAAAAGGATTTTTGATCTGAATTAAAGCAGACAAAGCAGAAGAGAAGAATCAGATAGAAGGTCAAGAATGCGATTGATGTGCTTAATCAAAACTAAAATCAAGCATTACTAGATGTTATTTTCTCAGTTCAAATCTTCTGGATGTAATCCAAATCTTTTGTAAGACAGTGAGTCTTCTTTTTGTATCTGAGCAATGAGCTCTAGGTAATGTGCCTTATTGCATGTGCGTTCTCTTTTTGTAAACACTTATATTTGAGTATCCTCATATTATGGATTGACCTCCACCATGGTTTTTCCCCTAACAGGGTTTCCATGTAAAGATCCTTGTGTTATGGTGTTGTAGTTGATTGCTTTGTGTTCTTGCATCTTTCATTTGCTTCAATGCTATAAGTGGTTTAAAGATCAGGTTAATAAAGTTAAATTTTGTAGAACACTGATTCACTCCCCCCCTCTTAGTGTTCCTTGATTCCAACATTAAGAACATAAAAAAGTGTGATTTTCAAGATATAAAACATAACTATTTAATGTTTTGGGCTATAGCTATCAATTTTTGCCCCAAAAAAATTCAAAGAGGGAAAACAATCTAGTCATAATGACATGGATCTCTTTAAGACTTTTAATTTAAAAAGGGATCAATTTATTTTTCATGTCAAAAGCTAAAAATACAAAAGCATTTATGATGCATTAAGAGCTATAAGAGGGAGTTACAATTGTTGACCAATTTATGATGCATGTTATGACACATCATAAGGCACCTTTGAATGGATATAATGGAGCCAAAATACAGCACCAAAGTTGGTGAATGGATCATGACAAGCTTATGACATGTGTAAGGAATATGTTTTTTAAGGTATGGGGTCATCTTAGGATTTGTGAATTGAGTAATATTTTAGAATATTTAGCTCATGGTTTAATAATTAAATTTGACAATTTTTTGTATTGATTCTCCTATTTATTAGATATTTGAGATGGAGGTTTTATAGTGACTTTTGCAAGTACCATTATATTACCAAAATCACTCTTGATCTCCTATTGGTGATAATTTTGTAAAGTCTTAGACACTAAAAGTGTATTGGGTGAGTACAATATCATCATGGATCTGTTGGCAACACAAGGGTAGACAACTGAGAGGGGGGGTGAATCAGTTTTCATAGAAATTATACTTATTAAACTTATTCTCAGATCTGATAAATAAAAATGAAAGCATAAACCATCACCACATCAGAAACACACATAACACCAAGATTTTTTACGTGGCAACCCTGTTAGGGGAAAAACCATGGTGGAGGTTAATCCACAAGATTATACTCTATTAAAAGTATAAAAGAATTGTAAATGGGGAATGCACATGCATTCAGGCATGCTACCTAGAGCTCACTACTCAAATACAAAAGGATTACTGCACAAAGGAAGACCCACTGTCTTATAGAAACATTTAGATTGCATTCGAAAGATTTTGAACCGAGAAAGTAGCATCTGCTAATGCCTGATTACAGTTCTGATTAAGCACATAAACATCTGCTCACTCTTCTTCAAACTTTACTTCTGCCTTCGAAAGATTAGAACATTATTTGCACACAATACTTGCACACTTCTCACACCATTGCCTTCAAATGGTATAAACAATCAATCATATATATATCCGTAACTAGAGATTAGAACAACTACATGTCGACCCAACAAAAAATAAAATGAGTACAAACTGTCGGCCCAAATCAATAAACAATTATCAATGCGCACCAACAAATGTCGGCCAAAACATATTAAGGATCCAAAACAACATCCTTGAACATGAAACACCTTAAACAATTATGCCTCGAAGATCCACAACACGCTACAATCACCTTGTTGGCCATGATCGTGAAAAACATGAACACACAGAAGAAAATCACCAATCACGAGCACAATGATCAATGCGGATCAACAACACAAATAGAGCATGATCTAGAAACATCCACAAGCATCATGAATCACTATAGAAGCATCTGCAAAAACTCAAATTACTAGAATCACATTATCTTCTTTCAGGAACAACAACTGAAGCAACAAAACAACTGTTAGAACATAGATACTCATAACTTAATCAAATCTTCATGTGAACCTCTGAAACTTCATGTGGATAAACTAGATGTACTTGAAAAAAAACCCTTTAATCCACAACCTCTTATTATCAATATACTGAGCTAGCCATCAGGCTGAACTCACTGCATCACTGACAATCTGTAACTTATTTTATTACAATTTTCTCAATATCCTCAACATATACAACCTTAAAGACATTAATTCCAATAGTGTTTACATCAATGACAACCACATATAAAGAATATCCAACATGACCAAATGGTGGCCATAGGAAAAAAAATGTGCCTTTTACTTAGCCAAAATTCTAAAACATATATTTAACATTTTGTATGGGTTAGATAAAAGTTTTTTTTGGTTTGGTAATAGATATCCATTACTAATAGATGTATGTTACTAACAAATATCCATTATAACAAAATAGATATCAATTTTGTAGTTCTCAATTCTCCTAAAAAATTATATGGTGTGATTGTGAGTTTGTCAAAACACAAAGCATTGGGAGAAAAAGGTAGAGAATAATGCATATTAGATATTTCAAAACCAAAATTTCTCATCGGATTAAGAACTATCTACAGGTAATTTTTTGGTTTTTTTCTTTCTTTTTGAGTTTATTTAAAACTAAGTCAAAATTATTTAAATGATTTAGGATTTTTCAATTGTTGGTTCTAAGCATCAGTTTTAAACTTAAATTTCTATATGATTTAATAACTTTTAATGTGTTATGAATGTTAAAATTAAACTATATACAATATAACAACATGTTTTAAATCCTATTTTTTAATATTTTAAATATGAAATAGGTAATATGAATGAGAAATCTCAAAACCCAAAACCTCCCCCATCAAACCCTCCCCTAGCAAGCCCTCCATCAATTCAAGAATAAATTAAAAAAATATTAATGAGCTAAATATGATTTTAGAAAATTATTTTTGCCAACCTTGATTGATTCAATGAATACACCTTATAGGAATTTTTTCGCTTGTGTTTGAACTCTCACAATCCAACATGAGTCATTTCAATAATCGTGAGAAGCTAAGAGGAAAAATTAAATATTGGATTATAATATGACCAAGTGAAAGATTTAGATATTATGATGCAGGGGCATCACATGAATCAATAAAATTTCCCTTATCTTGGGATCAAGTCAATTTTAGGTTCCTGTCTCCACAATGATAGGAAGTAGGATTAGTGATTTAGTTGTCTTTGGGGTATGTGCAGGATCTTGATGAGCCAAAAAGTGGTGATATGATGGGTACGTATAGGGTATGTGGTTGGAAATTTTTCTTAACCCAAATTGATGAAACAAAAAGGGTTTTTAAAGCATATTCTCAGCCTTCCACCAATATAAATTATGATTTACATTGAATTTAGTAAATAATTATTATTTATTTTCTATTTGAATTATGAGTAAAGTCCTGATTAATGGGCTTCTTGAAAAGCATCTATAGCTTTCAAACGATATCACATTTTTTGAATCAACATGCATCACATTCTATGCTTCATATACTATAGGTGGATTAAAAACTGAATTTCATGAAGTTTGACTCAAGTTAAGGTGGTTAGACATACACAAGTTTTTACATTTTTAAAAGTTGTAATAAAAATTCAAATTAATTATTTTACTTAGAAAAAAATTACAAAAATTATGCATCAGCATCGACATGAGTCCTCTACTTACATCTAAAATATTATAAAACAATATTATCATTTTATTGTGGCTAGGTGGTCAGATACACCTACTTCTTATTTTTCCCCAAGTTTAAGTATTGTTACATTGAAATTTCAAATTTTCACCAAAATAGATTTAAAAAAGCTTAGAAACTACATCTAATTTTCTACAGATTCTATTCTACATATTTTTGAAATAATATAGATAACGTGATTCAAATTTTATGTCAAGTTTCCTAACTCCGATATTTTGAAATTTCTCGCCTCACTTAAGGGCCTATTTTTCCATAGATGATCCTACATACCCTTTGAAATTTAAAATATGTGGTTAGGAGGGAATATTGATATTACTGGTCTATTATAGATGGTGCCGGGCAAGCTGAAAGAAGCATAGTTTTAAAGCATCGACAGGAATGAAGGGGCAGCGTGCGTGATCAATTTTATGTGCATGAAATGTTCGTAGATTTAAAAACAACAAATCAAACACACCAATGAAACTTTAAATCAAAGCATAAAATAAAGAGAAGAAATGCAAACTCCGTTTATGCTTCAAAGATGTTCCATTGTCCCCTATCTCCAGTGTTTTTGTTGATTGCAACTTGCTCACAGATCTTGGGATAGGCTCAACAAATGGTCTTCCTAGAGAATGAGATTAAACATGAATGCATGCTATGCTAAGATATGATTAATGTGCTATGATTACTTGTTAAAAGAAATTAGAATTAAGAAATGCTATGAATTTTAAAGTTGATGCTAACAATGCTAAAATGCTAACTCAACCACCCGCATCTACCGTGGCGCTGTAAACTGCCTGGGTTCCGCGTATTTATATTTCTGCAAAGATTGCGATTGGCCAAGTGAATGTCCACGGAAAATTCTTAGAAGATCGAATCTACCAAGATGGAAGATGAAGCCTGAGAGAAAAATAGCGAAACCATAAAGACCTGGCTTCTTCTGCCAAAGAGACAAGATGAGATGAAAGACAACAAAAAATCATCTTTTGTGATTGATGTGAGTGATTTTGAAAGACAAACACAAATCTATCACCCATTATTCATTTATTAGTGAATATTGAAGATTTTCTTAATTAAATAAAGCATTCAATTAAGATTTAAAGAATAATGAGTATTCGTAATTAAAATAAAATATTTTATTATGATTTGAAAATGGTGACATTGGAATTAAAATAAATATATTTAATTAATTTTTTAGGAAAATGACATGTGGATGAAATTAATTAAATGTGTGCCATTTAATTAATTGTGAAGAAAGATTTGAATAGGAGAAAGGAAGAGTTTAAATCTCTAATTCAAATCGAATCTACTTTAATTTAAATCTCAAGGTGATAATTTCACTCAAAATAAATAAAGGGTATTTATTTAATTAATCAAGTAGAAATATGAATGTGAAATAATTAAATAAAATGAATTTATTTAATCATGGCGGAAGAATAAAGTGAATGAACAATATATAATTAAATTAATTAAATTTAATCATATGTAGGAGAATTTTAGAGAGATTAATTAAATAATAAATATTTAATTAAGTGCCAGGATTAATTAGACATGACCAATTTTATGCATATACATTTTTCCCCTCTTTGAAGTGATGTGTGAAACACATTGCTTCAAAGAAAATATTCCTGTTTTTGAAATTTGTTGCGTTTGATTTTGCCCCTGATATGCCCCTGATTAAAAAAACATGCCTGATATTGGTGATGCCTCCTCGGGAGATAAATCACTGATGATGAGAAAAATGTTGAGTTGATGATGAAATTCGGATGATGAGAGGGACGCAGTGATTTAGCTCTCGATAATTGATTAAAAGATGCCCCAGTTTAAAAATAAAGTTAGAGTTTGATAAAAATATAAAAATAAAAACAAAATGCCACCAGAAACTCACCTTGTTTGACCTTTAAAATATAAAAGGGTAAAAAGGGAAAGTCATTTTCACCTTTTGAATTTACTGATTTTGTGCTCTAACGGGGACTTGGAAAGATGGAGATTCCTTATCACAGGCATAGATTCAAGCGGGCCTGCTGATACCAGAGACTAGTTGCATACGGACCACTGGTGAGTCGATTCAATCCTTTTTGCTTTGAAATTTTTTGTTTTCAGTCAATTTTTGATGCATTTTAGCATGGATTTAGGTTGTCACAGTCCGTTTTAGCGCTTTTAAGAAATAGAGTAGCGCTTATGAGGTTTCCTTTAGCGCATATAGGAAATAATTTAGTGCTTTGAGGGTTTAGGTAGATTAGCACATTCAATAGGTGAAATAGCACATATAGGATGCCTGTAGGAAATTTGGTACATTAGTGCATATAGGAAATAAAATAGCACTTTTAGGGTTTTCGTGCATCGGGTAGATGAAATGGCGCATTCGATTAGGGATTTAGCGCATATAGGGAAATAACACATAGAGGAATTGATTTAGCACTTTCAGAGCACAGAATGGCGCATCCAGGGTTTTAGCGCATTCGGGGGAAACTTTAGCGTATTTAGGCTTTTAGCACATCCGGGGGAAACTTCAGCACATTTAGGGTTTTAGCACTTTTAGGCCACAGAATAGCACATCTAGGAAAATTTAGGTAGAATGTTGTACGATGAAAATGATGATGTATTATTGCTTCTTTGATCAATAGATAGATAAATTGTTTTTGTCATCATGTTGATATAGATAGAAATGAAAATGAAGTTGATAAATGATGAATTGATAACTTTGTTTCCCAAAGTAGAAAGCAAAGAGTAAATAGTTGATAACTTTATTTCCAAAGAGTAGAATGATTGGCTGCATTGCGATTTGCTGATAACTTTGCTTTTAGAAAACAAAGATTAGATGATTGGCATGTCTTCTGATAAATTTTCTTTTTACGATAGAAAACAAATAGTAGATGATGTGATTGAAAACATATTTGCATTCATGACTAAAGTACAAATAGGATGATGATTTGATTGTTGCTAAATTTTCTTTCTTGAAAAGAAAAACAAATAGTAAATGATGATAGAATATATTGATTTGATATTCAGATAGATATATTTTGCATTGATTTCATGATATGAATTCTTGAGATAGAATACTTGATAGGGTTCACATGATATGATGCACTTGATAGGAGTCTAATATGCGTCACTGATATGAATTTGTTCGATATGGGTCACTGATATGTATGATGTGAAGTAGATATATTGTTTTGATATGAGTCGATGATATGAGTCTAATTGATTGTCCTTGTGATGACCAAAAATAGGAGGTTTTCAAAAACCTCCAGATTAGAGAGCGCTTCCCTACAGGTTGAGATCGGATACGAGATCTCACACTTGCAAATGTGCAGTTGATAGTTGGATGTGGGTTGGGACCATTGTTGTCGATGCCTCCTATTTGGGTCAACAGGGGACTGTTGACCATGCTAGCCGAGAGATGGCATTCTGAGCACAATACTTTTCATTTGCCGACGGGTGAGACGACGGTGACCCTAGAGGATGTATACAAGATTTTGGGGATCCTAGTGGTAGGTGCCCTTGTGTTCTATGACCACAAGGAATTAGGTGGTATAGAGGCACTGAGGAGAGTGTATGGTGATGTTCATATAGCAGGATATTGGGTACCATGGGTGGACTTTGGGGGATATCCAACCTTACCTGCAGTGTTGGGTGCATTCATTGGAGGCTTCCTTTATCCGGATTTCCAGTCAAAGGGACTATCAGTTGGCTGGGGGAGGATCATCGGGCAGATAATGATTCAACCACAGAGATATGCTTGGGGGAGCTGTATGTTAGCTCATTTATATCATGACTTGCACTAGGTGGTCTATAGAGGATCAACGAGTTTTTCGTGTGGCGTTACCCTGCTCCAGATCTGGGCATGGGAGCATATTGCTGTGATGAGACCACTGTGTATGAGAGTTAGGCCACTAGGTAGGCCATATGTATATGCCTATTCTATTGCACTTGTCTAGCCCAAGCTGGGAAAGTTAGAGTACTGGAGACAGACCCTAGATGATATGGATGCAGTGATATGGAGGCCATACATAGATTGTGATGCGTGGGATACAGATCAGTTGGAGACGTTTGTATGTATACCCCACCCCATTTTTTGATAGGGCGTACTCCATTCATTATAGAGAGGTTTTTGGCCTTGTGAGTACAGAGACAATTTGGATTCACATAGGGGATGCCTCAGGGCATTGCACACTATGGACGGTGCAAGGATGAGTCTAGATGGGGACCCTGCATTTCATATCAGGTTGCCTACACAGAGTATACAACTTTACAGCCCGAGGTATGGGATGGCAGACCTGATATTGTTGATGTAGGTATGTTGGAGGAGTATTTTGTTTACTATCATACACACTCATTTCCATGGTTCACATTTCCAGATGAGTTGGCTCCCATTTTGGTGGCACTGCAGCTAGGGGTGAGGAGATAGGATGATGTGGTTGGTGGGGAGTAGGCAGTTGGTGGAGGAGAGGAGGAGGAGAGTGGAGGTGAAGAGGAGAATGGAGATGGGGAGGAGAGCTCAGATGATGGTGATGGGGATGACGACAGAGGGGAGGAGCAGAGGTTAGTGAGGCAGAGGACCGATATCTCAGGCAGTGCTCAGGGCATGTGGAGACCGAGGAGTGATACCAGACGATAGACATTGATCAGGGTCACCTCTATAGCATAGCAGGCACAGATAGATATGCTATAGGCTCAGGTGTAGACACTTCAGGGGCAACATGCGTAGTTGCAGAGCCAGTTGGCTCAGGCTCAGAGTTTGACAGTGTAGTTACAAGCACAACTTGCACAGGCACAGGTACAGGTACAGGTACCTCCTCCTACCCTAGATCCATAGGTGGCCCAGTTGATAGTAGAGAGGGATTGTTTCAGAAGGAGGGAAGTGGAGGCAGAGGGTGTGGCACAAAGACTTATGGGCACTATTGAGAGTGCATCCTTGTGAGAGGCCATTGCGGAGGGTTTTGAGATTGCCAAGGAGGCTGAGTACTACTGGGTGAGGTATGAGGAGTTGTTTCCTCCCAACCACAGAGAGCCTTACCCTTGGTCCCACAGTAGGACCAGGAGCAAATCACAGATGACTACACATAGCATAGGGGTCACAAGGCCACTACAGGATCTTGATGTAGGGGGTAGTGGAAGGTCATCATCCTCAAGACCAACTCCATTAGGGGGGTCAACCAGCCAGCCTTGAGTTGTTGATACATGATTATTGATGTATATCACTTTGTGGGAGCATGTCTATTGTTTTTGATCATATCTCATGTGTTTATCTATACTGTTCAGTTTCATTGGACATTGGACATTTGTATGTATTTTTGATGACCAATGATATGTAGTGGTGATAGTTTTGATGATGTGTGTGTTTGATGTGATGATGTGATATGGATATGCATTTGTTTGTATATGTTACGAGATGGATTTGGGTATGTATTTTAATGATTTTATGACTAACCATGTGATGTAGGATGATTCATGCTATGATGATGATTGGTGATGTGTACTAATGATGTCATGTAGGTGGATGATGTGTAAGTGTAATGTGTGTATGGAATTTTTGTTTGTGGATTTTTCAAATGCAATGAATAGTGATGATGTGATGAGAAATGGATGTTTATGTTTATGAGATGCATCATGAATTTTTAGTATGTATATGATTTAGGAAAATAAATGATATGTGAAATGAGTCGAATGTTTATGGAAAAAAAATGTCATGATATGAAAATGATAGACGAGTGCAATAATGAGATGAAATGTAATGGCATGATGATTAATGATAATGAGATGAAATGATAATAATGATAAAAGGATAATGAAATGTTATGAAAATGATATGAAATGATAAATGACATGAAATGATAAATGTAATGAAATGATAAATGAAATGATACATGGAAATGAAATGGTAATGAAATGATAAATGAAAATGATAAATGAAATGATAAGTGAAAATGAAATGACATAATAAATGATATGAAATGATAAATGGAAATGATAATGATAAATGAAATGTTATGAAATGATAAGTGAAAATGATAAATGAAGATGATAAATGAAATGATATGAAATGATAAATGAAGATGATAATGATAAATGAAATGATATGAAATGATAAGTGAAGATGATAATGATAAATGAAAATGATTTGAAATGTTGAAATGATAAATAAATAAAAAAATTCTATAAATAAATAAATAAAATGATAATGATATGATAATGAGAAATGATGAAATGATGATGAAAATGAAAGATGATAAATGGTAATGAAATGGTAATAAAGATGATAAATGGTATGCAAATGCGAAAAATGAAAATGATAAGTGAGATGAAATGCAATGAAATGATAAGTGATATGAAATACCTAATGGATAAATGAATGATAGAAATGATAAATGATCTAAATGATATGCAATAAAAATTTATATAAAATGAGGATGATATAAAATGAAAATGATCAATGGCATGAAATTATATGATATGAAATGATAAAGGACATGATAATGCATAATGCTGGATAAATAAATGATAAAAGGGTCGAAATGATATGAAAATGAATGATAAATGACATGATAATGCATAGGATGATAATGATTAATGAAATGATGATGAAGAAAGATGATAATAAAACAAATGACCAAGTATCCTCCAAAAATAGTCCAAAGAGACATGACAACCGTTGAATTTTTTGTTCAGCCCTTTAAAACTCTGATGCAAGTCCAGTATGCAAATATGTACAATGATCTAAATGAAATGCAACGAAATGAAACCAA
Organism: Sequoia sempervirens; assembly: GCA_007258455.2. Classification (NCBI taxonomy): domain Eukaryota; kingdom Viridiplantae; phylum Streptophyta; class Pinopsida; order Cupressales; family Cupressaceae; genus Sequoia; species Sequoia sempervirens. The sequence continues at coordinate 14,518 of VDFB02166217.1, read as the reverse complement.
CCATTTGTCAAACCTTTTGTTAGCATTCTTGAATCATCATAGAGCATTTTAAAATGTTGGAAGTATGTACAAGCATTAGAGGGGAAATTAGCACCAACGATGACCTTAGTACAACTTTCTTGATTTTTGATATAGGAAGTAAACACAAGCATCAAGGTATAATTAAACCGAGATGACCTGAGCATTTATTGCATAAATAGAAAAAGATTAACCACTTTTTGATGTAAATGTGGAACTATCATCAATGATACGCTTTGGAAATCATGTCTCACAACATATTTGCACCAAATTGATAGTTGACCTCAAGACAACAGACAAAGAAAAATCATCCTCTTTCCTCACCATCTAGTTCAGTACATCATCGAGTGTGCTCTAGAGAGATGATATCGAAAATTAAACAACCATTGTTCAAAATATAATACTGCTATTCCAAACATTATTCAGATTTTAGATCATCCAGATATGAGTCATGATATGGTACTTAGCTAAAAAATGTTATGATATGGATCAATGATTGAATAGTTGTTCATGTGATTTGATTGTTTTTTTGCATGATTGGATTTTATGTCATTGTCTAGCTGTTTCAATAAACTCTGAAAGTTGATTGTCCCCAGTATGTCAACATTTTCCCCCAGTATTGACACAACTTGCTAAAATGAATATGTACAATGATCAATCCATGGTAAGACGTTATCGCTCTAGGAAAATGATGACTGCATGATGTTGGTATGGCCCTAAGATGATGGAAAGATGCATGAATTACAGGCTGAGAAGCTAAGTGCAAAACATGAACTAATAGATGGAGAGCTACAAATAGTGTCTGTTTGCCAGATTTTCACTATTTATTTTTATTGTATTTTTCTGATTGCTTTTTGATTTTTTTGTATTTTTCTTGTCAATAGACTGCCTGTTGCCAGGTTTTCACCCTATGACGATTTTTTTTTAGGACTTTTTCTGCTATTTTTGTGTTTTTTTTAGGACTTTTTCTGCTGTTTTTGTATTTCTTTTAGGACTTTATCTGCTGTTTTTGTATTTTCTTAGGACTTTTTCTACTGTTTTTGTGATTTTTTCAAGACTTTTTCTGTTGTTTTTATGATTTTTTTAGGACTTTTTCAGCTATTTTTGTGATTTTTTTAAGACTTTTTCTAGCTGATGATAACTGCTTCAAACGTAATACCTTTTCAAGTGCATGTTGTTGATGGGTTTTTCAAATATGTCCCCTTCTAGTGTTGATAGCTTGTATGCTCTTGAACCGTATACTGCTATGACCACGTATAGACCCAACCAATTCGGTTCAAACTTACCTTTCTTCTCTTTGTCTTGCTGATTGTGTGGGTTCTCCTTCAAAAAAAGATCATCAACCTGAAAGGTACATGGCTTGACTCTGTGATTATAGTTGCGAGACATCACCTGTTGATATGCTTTCAAATGATCAGCTGCTCATTGTCTCTTCTCATCAAGGAGTTCTAGCTCTTGTAGTCAGGAAACTCGGTAGTCATCATCTAGGATTAAACCTTTCAGTGATACTCTAACTTATGGAATCTCAACCTCTAGAGGTAAAATAGCTTCTACTCCATAGACAAGAGCATACGATGTTTCTCTTGTTGGCGTTCTAATGCTAGTTCTGTAGGTCCATAATGTGGGATTGAGTTGAACATGCCAATCTTTCCCTACATCATTCACAGTCTTCTTCAAGATTTTCAGTATTGTTTTGTTCGAGGCCTCTTCTTGGCCATTCCCTTGTGGATAATAAGGTGTTGAATATCTGTGTTGGATATGGAATCTCTCACAAAGTTCATCAACATCCTGATTCTTGAATGGTCGTCCATTATCTGTGATGATGGAGTTAGGAATGCCATACCGACAAACGAGATAGTTGAGTATGAATGATGAGATTTGTTTGTCAGTAACCTTAGTGAGAGGTACTACTTCAATCCACTTGGTAAAGTACTCTGTCACTGTGATGATGAATTTGTGTCTATTTGATGATGAAGGATGAATCTTTCCAACTAGATCTAACCCCTATTGAGAGAATGGCCAAGTTGGTGTGAATGGGTGAAGTTCTTGTGCAGGAGCATAGATGAGATTCCCATGAATTTAGAATTTAGAGCACTTCTTCACAAAGGTGAATGATTCCCTCTCCATTGTAGGCCAGTAGTAGTTCCCATTGTAATCAATTTCTTGGATAAGGTCAGTCCACTTGAATGAGTACCACAAATGCCACCATGAACTTCTTGTAAAGCCTTGTTAGATTTGTCACGTTCAAGACATTGAAGTAAAGTACCATCAAGACCGCAGCAATAAAGGATGTCAACAATAAGAGTATAGCGAGAGGATTGGCGGATAAAGTTACGCTTTTGGTTACAAGATAAGTCAGGTGGTAAAATGTCATTTTTAGGTAGGCATAGATATTTCCATACCAGGGTGAATCAGATCCTACTAAGTGGTAGATGATTTGGATTTTAGGTGTGTCATAGGTAGGTGTAAATGATTGTTCCACCAGAAATTCATAGCGAGTTTGATTTTCTAGGAGTTACAACAATGATGTGATCATGGCCATGGCGTCAACTGCCTTGTTATCAAGTCTTGGAATTTGTATGAAGGTGATATCCATGAAGTATTTCTTGAAATCATTAACCATTTTCTTTTATGGCAACGGTTTGTCATCTTTGGTCTAATAATCATTATTGATTTGATTAATGACTAACTATGAGTTGCCATAAACTTGTAGTTCTGTGATCCTCCATTCCAATGCAATCTTGAGCCCAATGATTAAAGCTTCATATTCGACTATGTTGTTAGTGCATGGAAACATTAGCCTATATGACCGAGGAATGGTATGTCCTTGAGGGGTGACAAAGAGTATGCTTGCCCTCGATCCGTGTTGAGTAAAAGAGCCATCAAAATATAATGACCATGGTTGTTTGGATTCTGTAGTGAAGACATCAACATCTAGAAATTCAATGTGCATGAGATGTTCTGCTTGTAGTGATGCTTCAGCCAATTGATCAGCGATAACTTGTCCTTTGATTGCTTTACGATCAACATAATGGATGTTAAACTCGCTCAAGATCATAACCCATTTTGCTAGCCTTCCTGTCAATGTAGCCTTGCTTAGCAAATACTTAAGTGGATCAATCTTTGCAACAATATTGATTGTATGAGTTAACACGTAGTGTCGAAACTTCTGTGAGGAAAAGACCACTACTAGACAAGCTTTCTCAATGAAAGTGTAGTTGAGTTCATGACCTGTTAGCGTTTGAATGATGTAATAAATTGCACGTTCCTTCCCTGTAGAATCCTCTTGTGCTAATAATGCCCCCTAAGATGTCTCTGTTGTAGCAATATATAAGATTAGTGGTTTGTCCGGATTTGGTGGTACTAGAACTGGTGGGTTCATTAGGTATTGCTTGATTTGTTGAAAGGCCATTTCACACTGATCATCCCATTTGAAAGGAACATTATTATGCAATAGATGTGTGAAAGGTAGGCTCTTATCTACCAGTTGTGCAATGAACCTTCGTATAGATTGAAGTTGTCCCTATAATGACCTCAATTGACTAATATTCCTGGGCGGAGGCATTTCCATGATTGCCTATACCTTGGCAAGATCTACTTCAATTCCTTTTGTTGATACTATGTATCCTAAGAGATTTCTAGATGTGACCCCAAAAATGTATTTCTTGGGGTTGAGGTGAATTTTGAATTTTTCCAACTTTGTAAATATTTTGGATAATATTTCCAGATGTCCTTCTCTTGTGTATGACTTTTCCAATATATCGTCTACATAATCTTCCATGAATGTGTGCATCATGCCATGAAAAATTGTAGTCATAGCCCTTTGATACGTAGCCCCAGTGTTTTTTAGACCAAAAGGCATGACGTTCCAACAGTAAGTCCCCCATGGACATGTGAACGTTGTTTTGTCCTGGTCTTCCAGTGCAATTTTGATTTGGTTGTAACTAGAAAAACCATCCATTAGTGAATACATGGCATGGCCAGCTATTAGATTAACTATAGTATCGATGTTTGGAAGTGGGAAGTCATCCTTAGAACATGCTTTATTAAGATCTCTGAAATATGTGCACAATCTGACACTTTTGTTGGGCTTGGACACATGAACAATGTTGGAGATCCATTCTATATAGTCGATCAATCTTATAAATCCCACATCAAGGATTTTTCAGAGTTCTTCTTTAACTAGTAGTGCAACATGAGGATGCATCTTTCTAAGTTTTTGTTTTACATGTTTAACTCCTAGTTTGATGGAAAAGTGATGCATTATAACATCAGGGTCAAGACCTGGCATGTCTGCATAAGACCAAGCAAAGTTGACTTGATTTGCTCTGAGAAATTCCATGAACTCATGTACTTCTTTATCTATCATTGATGCAACTAACTGTAGGATCCTTGGTTTTGTTTTAGTTTCAAGATTAACTACTTTTTAAGGCTCAATCAAGATAGGCGATCACTCATGATAATGCTCCAGGAGAGTGTCAAGTATCCCATCATTTGGTGCCTTAAAAAGGTTTTCACCATCTTATACGCTCTTTGTTTTATCTTTTGTTTGATCTAACATTTCCAGATTTTGGTTTTCACCATTAGATCTTTCTTTTTGATTTTTATTTTTGCAGCTAGGAGACTTGACACTCTCTTGATTAAAGAATCTATTCCAAAAATTGCTAATGGAACAATCATTTGTGTTGTCTATGGAAAGGAAGTTGATGATAGATTCATCACTTGGAAACATAGGTATATCGATAGGTGCGGATGAATCCCAGTCAATGAGATTGGGATGGATCAAAGGTAGTGGATCATTGGGTTGCATGAAATCGGCTATGGTTATGGTCATAATGGAGTTGTCTGTAGGATCCGAGGTATGATGTAGATCAATGATGGTACTGTTCTCATGATAGTCTTGTTCGATTAAATCTGACTTGGTATCACTAGAATCATAGTCACCTTGTAGTTTAGATTCTTGCGGTTGGGATCCTGACCCTTCACCTTCGATTAGAGTTGGGGTATATTTGTGTATCACATCAACCTTTTTGTCCCTCCATAACTCATCATTGTGGATGGTGTCCCATTCATATTCACCAGAGTCTGTGTCTGAGTTATGATCCACGAAATTATGAATTGCTATCAAACATGCTTCTCTTGTATCAGAACCTTCTTGCAATGTGAGGAAAATATTATGAAACCATTTACAGGTTATTTCTTTTGAGTTAGTATCATAGCCTAGACCTGTTTTATCTTTTGCAGCAAGTCGTGGAAGGTGAATAGGCTCAACTACTCCTTTTCTCTTTCCGATAGGACCATTACCATCATAGCCCATCTTTTGCATGATTGAATATCCTTTACCATATTGATCAGTTGGTAGTTTGACATTGAGAACTATTTCATCTTCATCTTTATAGAGCCAACTTAGAACTTCTCTATCCTCAAAATATTCCATGGGGAATTTTTCTTTGATAAATCATCCATTAAACTTTGTATTTGTCTTTGTTGGTGGTTCTGTTGATGTTGATGCTACATATATCTATTGTTGTGTGATAGAAGGTTGTCCATGTGACCAAGGTGATGTAGGTAGATTAGCAAGACAAAGAGAGTACTCCCCTACTCCATCATATTTGAATCGTAGTTGTTGTCAAAGCTTTTGGTTAACTGATTGATTTGTGTATCAACTTTGGGAGAAGTACCAACAGGAGCTTTTCAATAATTGGGAACCAAAGTATCTTGACTAGCTTTGATGTTGGCACAAGTCTGACTGTTCGAATTATCAACTGGTATTGTGATCTCTTTTGGATCGTCATAAGGAAACTTAATACATTGATGATATGTGGATGGAACAACTTGCATTTCGTGGATCCAAGGATGACCTAACAAGATGTTGTATGCAAGATCATGGTCTAATACTTGACAAAAAGTATTCTTGATAATAGGTCCCACTCTGTTTGGTAACATGATTAAACCCTTGGACGCTCTTTCCTCATCATCGTAGGCTTTAATAGTAATATTTCTTCTGGGATCAATGGACCTTAGAAAATCCTAAAGCTCGAACTAACTTCATAGTACATATGTTCAAACCAACACCTCCATCTATTAGTACACGTCTTACACAAAACTTGTGGATCATGACTTCTAAGTATAGCGATGAGTTATGGGGATGTGTCATGGAAACACCATCCTTTTCGAAGAATGGAAGGCATGTGGGTGAGGACAAGTGTCCCACCATGGCTTGAAAGCATTCCACATCCAGATTGGTGGATACAGTTGTTTCAACGAGGGCCTTTTCTAGAATTTCCTTGTGTGCTGGGGAAATCTTCAGGAATTCTAAGATAGAAATCTGAGTAGGAGTTTTTCCAAGTTGGCTAACTAAGTCATATTAATGTTGAGGTAGGAGCATAGTGGTTTTTGAAGAAACACCCTTTAAGACAACTTTAGCTTGTACCCTTTTTGTTGCGTTGACTTCTCTATATTCCATTTTTTCTTTAACTTTTATAACATTGACCCGCTCATCGTCAGTGTAGATATGGTTGATTATATTGTCATTGATATGATTCACACTTTTTCTAGAAGACTCACCCTTTTGATAGTTGGGAAAAGGGTTGTGAAATGCTTGGTGGTCTTCTTTTGATTGTTGGTATCCTTCTATTGTGATGGTGCCATTTTCGATTAAGTCTTGGACTTTATTTTTCACCTGGCTTGACAATTATTCGTGCGATGGCCCTTGCACTGATGATAATCACAATAGTATGCATCATTCCATGATGGAGGCTTCACACTGGGTTCAAAATTGCATTGAGGTGGCAAAGTAAGAACATTTTTAGCGATCAATTCTTTGAATGCAGATTCTAAGGATTGAGCCGATGGAGTAAAAGTTCTTCTGCTAGAGAAGAATGAAGATCATTGTGGATTTGTGTTCGGGGTATTTCCTAAGGTATTTTCGTTATTATTTTTTCCACGATAACCTTGATTGTTGGCATTCCCTTGATTGGGAGTAGAAGTTTGATTCACATTATTCCTCAGAGGAGGAGGATTGTTTCCTTGATTTGTGACCGAGTTGGAATTGTTATAGTTATTGTTACGAGTAGCACTTGGAGCACTAAGAACAAAAGGCTTAGTCAAGACATGATTTGCATCTACAACACCATCATTCACCACATTTTTGTTGTGAGTCCAAAACTTAGATTTGTCATTGTGGTGATTTGACAAGCTAGGATTATCCTTATCAAGTTTTATTATTCCTCTTTGGACCAAGGAACTTTCAATGGTGATGGAATTTTCAATCAATTTCTAAAAAGAGGGAGGACAATGAAGATTAAGACGATAGCTCATCTCTTGATCCAAGCTGTTTACGAAAGTGGTGATCTTTTCCTTTTCAGGAACATGACGTGGGTATCTAGCGAACAATCTTCTCCATCTTTGAAGAAATGTAATGAACGGTTCACTAGGTTTCTGTTTAGCCTTGCATAGATCAATCATGGTTATTTGATGTTGTATGTTGTAGGAATATTGTGATATGAACTCGTTAATCAATTCCTCAAATTTCTTGACAAGTGGTGTGATCTTTGATAGCCATTCCATAGATTGGCCTCCAAGACTCCTAGGAAACAAACGCATCAAGTATGTGTCCTCATGGGTAAACTCTAAAGTCATATTTCAGAAGTATCTGGTATGATCGATTGGATCCGATTTCCCATTATAACATGATCAAACTTTGGGATTTCATAATGTTTGGGAAATGGGATCATGTTGAGACGTCGGTCAAAAGGGTAAGGAAAAATGTCATCAAGAGCGTATGTCTTTCTTGTGGCCCCCCCTTGTAGATCTTTAATTTGTACTTGTAGTGCTTTAATCTCTTGAGACAAGGCACTAATATTAGACAAGGGTGTTTCCTCAGGATTATTCTTTATGTTTTCAGTATCAAAATCATGAGGCAATTTAGCTCCTTTGTCAGTTAGATATAGAAAATATTTTTCTTTGTTGCACTCTAAAATATTTTCTAAAGCTTTGTGAAATTTGGGATCTTGCTCAGCTTCTCTAAGGTGATGTTCTTCATCCCATTCATCATCACTATCTATAGGAGTTCTGCTCATGTCTCTATTGAAAGGGAACAAATTTTTCTCTCTTTCACCCATGTTGTTAAAAAGGGGATTACAACTCACACTATAAAGGGGATTACTACTCTCACCTTCCTCTTGAGTTCTTTGAATATGATCTTGTTGAATATCCTCTTTCAACTTATTGTATTGAGATCTTGTAAAAATAGGCATATGATTTTGAAATGTTCTTCTAGACTTAGATGACAGTTTGATAAGTGTGAAAGTGATGATGTCTTGATCTAATAAGACAAAAATCTTATGATATGATCAAAGGAATTCCTAACTCTTGATTGTGGCTTCCAATGATGAAGGATATCAGAATCCTATTGGGGAAGTTGAATTAATAATCAGAAATTTGTTCAAAAGGTGCACTTTTAAGATTTGATCCTTGTTTTTGAAGAATGATAAGTATATCAAATAGCCTAGTTAAACTTACTAAAGGATTTGACTGGGATGTGTTGAATATTCAATAGAAGGTTGTGGTAGATAATCGAAGTTGAGAGGTTGATTGTGATTGTGTCGTTGTGATAGAGCTCTTCTCTGAAAATAGGATCGTGAATATAAAGGCTCTACAACATATTCATTACTAAATCCCCTAGAAAAATCTTGGTATCTATGGAGAAACTTATGGTAATGGAGCAAGATGCTTCAATTTTTATACAAAAACTTTCTGTGTTGCAAGGTTTTCTTGTAACCTAAATGTTTCTTAGGTTTCTTGATCCTATTGACAATTGATTTCTTGAAAAATTTAGTTGATTTCCACTCTCTAAGCACGAGAGGAATGTCAAAAGGCTACTAGACTGAAGATGTTATAAAATCAGATCTGTCAAAAGTAATAATCTTGAAAAGTGATAGATGCGCTACTATGTACCCTATATGCACTGCAGAAACAAGCATATGCACTAGAGAAATAGTCAAATACACTACAACAGACCTCAAATGTGCTACTCTGTGTCCTATATGCACTATAGAAAAATGCTTTGACAGTGACAAAAATTGTTCATAGAATATTCAGCCTATGTGCTGGAACAGGCTCTAAATGCGCTGAACTAACTAGCGAATGCACTAGAACAAACCCTATATGCGCTAAGATATCCCCTAGATGCGCTAAAATAGTTTTCCAAAGTAGTTTTCCGAATAGTTTCAAGTAGTTTCAACTGAAATTTTGCATGTTCATTTTGGATGATCTTTTATCTGAATTAGTGTGATTGAATACACATCAAACACTCTGAAAATAGTTGTTTGTAAGCCCTATACTAAACATCAAGTGTATGTTCAATTTTTTTTTTTCAAAAAGTGTTTTCACAGGTTTTGCACATAACACACAATTCAGGCAGACTCACTCTTAGTACTCAAGTAGGTCATCTTAATAATCAACAACCCACATCTTAGAACTGTGTCGACTCACATAGCTGTGTCACCCCCGAAGGAGCGCCCATGTTTTTGTCTTTTCCAGGTGTGTACTCAGAGTGAAAAAAGTAGATACTGGATCCCTTGAGCAAATGGTCCTTGGCAGTTATATGGTGAGCGTCTTGGGGGTAGATTCTTCCCTCCCCTTACACTGTGATTATTAGGATGTTCGAAAATTGACATGGTTGGCTACTACACTAGGTTCGTAGCAAGGGTTTCCGTTCAGTGTGGCAATAATAAACTCCCTTAGGAGACCTCCCAACCTTTAGAACAAAGGCTTTGGGGATGGTTATCTTGCACACTACCGACAAGAGTGGGTTTCCCTATATTTACTTTAAATTTTATAGTGGGGTGGAATAGCTTGGCTTTGGCTTGAACCCACTTGGGTCGTTCCTCTTGGGTGAGTACTTTTTCCCACAAGAGCAGGCCCTCTACAAGATGTAATAAAGCATTAAAATTGTAGAAATTGAAAAGGAAAGTTTGGTATTCTGATCACCTAGTTAAGGGGAGAGCATAGACCTATTGCAATAGACAAAGTAGACAATGTTCTTTTTAGAGCCCAAATGACAATGATTTAATCTATGTGAAGATGTTGCTTCACAAAAAGCATGGGATTCATTTTAACTGCAAAAAAATCAATGTGTGGTGACTATCCTAGATTGCTTCATTTTAATCCATGTCTACCCTAGGGTTGCTTCCTTTTAAAACCAGATGTGACTATCCTAGATTGGTTCTTTTTATGTCAGAAAAAGCTCTATCTGTGGAGGGCGTCAGACTCAGAGCTTTGTTTAATTACACCCTATATGCACTAAAAGATCAAACAAAAGCGCTAAAATAAACAGTCAATGCACTAAAACAGACATTAAATATGCTACAGAAAACCTTAAATGCGCCAAAAGAAATCCTAAATGCGCTAAAAGAAATGCATTTTTTTTACAAAATTTTAATGAAAGCTGAGTATATGCACCATTTTGTTCCTTATAAGTTCTGTTATGTTCCCTATATGCGCTGAAACAGTTCTTGGATGCACCGAAAGACCTGCAAAAGTGATGTTAAAAATACTAGATGTGCTAAAATGCAAAATTTTTCATAAATTTGAATTCCATAACACAAAATCCTGTCAAGAAACCTGCAAGTAAATGTCAAAAATGGGGGAAGGGCCCCACGGTGGGCACCAAAAATGTGTGATTGATTTTATGTGTATGAAATAAATGTAGATTTAAAAACAAAAAATCAAACACACCAATGAAACTTTAAATCAAACCATTAAATAAAGAGAAGAAATGCAAACTCTGTTTATGCTTCAAAGACGTTCCATTGTCCTCTATCTCCAGTGTTTTTGTCAATTCCAGCTTGCTCTCAGATCTTGTGCTAGGCTCAACAAACAGTCTTCCTAGAGAACGAGATTGAAGATACATGCATGCTATGCTAAGATATGATTAACATGCTATGATTACTGTTAAAAGAAACTAGAACTAAGAAATACTATAAATGCTAAAGTTGATGATAACGATGATAAAATGCTAATTTATTGAATGCCTGTATCTAATGTGTATGCATTGTAACCAAAGCTTGGGTTTGCAGGGGTATTTATAGAGAAATACGGGTGTAGACAGTTTAGTGGAGATGTTGACAGAGGGAATAAGAGGTAAGTGGCAGGAATGATGGCGGTTGGCTGGGTGAGGTCGAAGGAGGATAAAGGCCAAAATATTGAGGGCCTTTTGGAAAGAGAGGAAGGCCGAGTGGGAGGCTAGAAACTAAGAACCAAACAAGTTCGTGAGGTCAAATGAAGAAGATAGAAGGAGATGAATGATGAGAAAAGAATCGAAGGTTAAATAGAGGGTCGAAGGGTCTGAAGGGAAGTCAATGGTCTAGTATTGGATCAATTGAATTGCTGAGGGAACAATAGTGGGAGAAGAACATTTGCAAGCTGAGGGATGAAACTCAGAAAGAGGAATGAGAAATTTGTGAGAAGAGAGGATGAATGAATGAAATGGGAGAAGTCAAGGTTTTATTGTGGATGCAGAGACAAAATGAGTGCTTGGCCTGAGTCAAGTATGGAAGAAGTAGAGATCAAATGAGGACATCTATTTGGGAAATGTAATCATCCTTTATATAAGTTATAGAAATAAAGCAAATGATTTTATGTGAATTTATGTTATAATTGTTTATGGCTTTCAAGTGACGTATTGATGAATGTTCAATAAGTCTGATATTTCCTGTCATCTGGTTAAGAAGGATTAGTATTCTGATTGGTTGTCGGTCATATGGGGATAAAGGAAGCTTAAATCCTAAACTTCCCCTCATTATAGTTTGAAATGACAAATTTTGTCATTGTTTGACAGTAAATATGGAAGTGGGAATGTTGCAAAGCTTTAGTTGGGTATGGGTCCTTAGACTAATTTTGGAGTAGGAGAGGAGTGTCGCATTATTTGGTATTAGAGTAAAGAAGATTCTGAGCGCTGGTAGATCATTGAGGTGAGGCAACCTAGCCAGGACCCGAAAGTAGCAAAGGAAGGAGAGTGTGAGTGTTGTAGAAAGTTCAAAGCCCAAAAGATCTAGGTAGAGGAAGTTATTGTATTGTTTATATTAAACTTGTTCAAAAGTTTTGAGGTGTAGATTGACAAAGATCTGGGCAATGAAAGCTTGCGATTGATTTGATAATTTGATGATTGTAGATTCTTGAAGAGTTGTGTGTTGTGTAGAGATTGACAGGCTTTGAAGTCAAGAAAAGGTTGGAAAATGCAGAAGCAATCAGGTAGAGAAAGTCTCAAGAAAAGGGACAAGAAGAAAGAAAACAAAAAGAAGAAAGATGTAGAATTTGAAAGAGAAATGGCAGAGTTGAAGAGGGATCTGATGATAGTGCAACAATGGCTAGAAGAAAGCAACCAAGAATAATTTTGGTGTTGGCCAATTAATAAGAAAGTAAAATGGCCTGTAAAGAAGATTGTTGAGGAAAGAAAAAGGCAAAGCATGAATTCCTTGAGATGAGTAGATAAGAGTAGAAAGAGTACCCATAGAGGTTGTGACAACAAGAGGTTTCCAAATGAGAAACATGCACCAGAAGTGGTGAAGGAAGTTCTCGTTGAAGAGAACATGAGAAGAGAAAAGGAAGAGGAAGAAGTGCCGAGAGTAACACTTGAGAAGGAAGGTAGTGTGGAGAGGAGAATGTCCATGAAGAGGGCATTAATGGAGACATTGTGGTCTCTTATTTTTTTTCTAATATTATGTTTGCAGGTATGAAGAATGCGATAGGAAAGATCAAGAATGAGACCTTGAAGATGGTGAGAGATGGGGAAAAAATAGCACCCAAAGAAAGAGTTGATGATGAGTGGAGTTTGGTTGCAACAACGTGGTGAGAAGAGTTTGCAACATCTAGGTACATTGCAAAGTGCCTAGGAATGGAGATGAGTTTGATGTTGAAGATTTCTTGTATGATGATGAAGGTGAGAACCTTGGCATCCCTAGAATTTCATGATGCCCTGGAAGAGGTTGTAGATGCAGTACCAGGTGCTTATGAAGAGGAAAAGATGGAAGTCAAGGAAGCCAATGAAGGGAACAATTTGGGTTAGTAGGTTATTGCACATAAAAATGGAGGTAAAAGTGTTGCTTTTTATTATGTATATAGAAATGAGAATATGAATAAGCAAGTTTGTCAAGTAAGAAAGAAATTGGGGTACCATGGGTATATAGTTCTATTTTGGCAAAGGAAAAAGATTGTTGAGGGGCCACATTTTAAGTGTAAAGAAGTGGATGTTTTTGATTGCGTTGGTGCTAACCAGTAGTTGCAAAGAATGAAAGATGTGCAAGAAAATGAGTGGAAACCAGATTGCAGGATAAGTTGGCAAGCAAGTAGTCATAAAGATGATGTTTTTAGGAAAGGATTATAATATACTTTGAGAAGATCAAGTGCAACTATCAAGAGAGTTCAACCCAAGGCTTCCAACAATAAAATGTGGATGATTAAGAATAGGTCAGCAGTAAATGAGAATCATGTTGCAAGAAATGATGATAAGGAGAATATGCCTAAGGGTGGGTATGTGCAGGATCATGATGGGCCAAAAAGTGACGATATGATGGGTATGTGGCTGACGACTTTTTTTTACCCAAAATTGATGAAACGAAAAGGGTTTTTAAAGGAGATTCTCAACTTTCCACCAATATAAATTATGCTTTACTTTGAATTTAATAAATAATTATTATTCATTTTCTATTTGAATTACGACTAAAGTTTTGATTGATAGGCTAATTAAAAAACATCTGTAGCTTTCAAAGGGTATCACATTTTTTGAATCTAAAACATGCGTCACATTCTATTCTTTGCATACTATAGTATTAAAAGAAAAAATGAATTTCATGAAGTTTTGACCAAGCTAAGGTGGTCAGACATACAAGTTTTTATATTTTTTAAAATTTGTAATAAAAGATTCATAATTAATTATTTACTTGGAAAAAAATTACAAAAAAATATGCATCACAGCGGGACATGAGTCCTCTACTTATATCTAAAATCTTATAAAAAAACTATTATTATTTTATTGTGGTTAGGATGATCAGACAGACACCTACTTCTTATTTTTTCCCTAAAATTTAAGTACTACTTCATTGAAATTTCAAATTTTCACCAAATAGGATTTTTTTTTCAAATAAACCTAGTAGTTTAGAAACTACATTCAATTTGCTACAGATTCTATTCTTACATATTTTTGAAATAATATAAAAAAATTATTCAAATTTTTACATCAAGTTTCCTAACTCTGATTTTTCTGAATTTTTTGCCACTTAAAGGCATGTTTTTTCCATGATGATCCTGCACATACCTAGGTATGAGATATGAAGAGGAGACCATGCCCCATGAACCTAGAAGCATGCTGAATTTAGTAGAGGATGGAAAGAAAGATAATAGCCATGAGCATGCAGTGGAGTTGCAACAAGAGAAGATAGGTGTATGTAAGGTAAAGGAAAAGCAATTTGATTGTGTTTATGATGATTCCTTTGAGGCT